>PVKS010006139.1:0-80383 GCA_004027875.1 Aplodontia rufa
GGTTTCTGTGAAGGTAACCAGTTGAGATGGTTTTAGAGCTCCCTCTGCTGGATGCACTCCTGGTCCCTCCAGGCTTTTTTCACTGATACTCAGGTCTCCTGTTTCCACCCCTTCTTGGGCTGTTGCTTGAGCCTTGTATTGGTAAAGCTGTCCTGGAGATTTTTCCCTCTGTTCATGGGGTGAGCACAAAGCAGTCAATCTGTCAGTCTGCCATCTTTCCTCCTCCCACTCTATTCAGCTATTAGAAACTACACATACACACACACACTCACCACATACACACATGCATACAAACTCTGCTATTAGAAAAAATGATAGTACAGCTTTTGAAGGTAAATGCATAGTAATAGAATAAGTAATGCTGATTTATATTAGCCAAATCCAGAGATTCAAGGGTCAAATGTTTTCTCTCATTTGTGGAGGGTAGAGCAAAACCCAGGCTTGGATGAAAGGTAGTCAAGCTCTTGTATAAGACCCACCAAAGGAATAGCAACACATAATATGGTGGGGGGAGAAGAGAGGTGGTGGGTAGAGGAGAGGGAGAGAAGAAAGAGAGGGATCTAAGGAGACAATCAGCAGTGTACTATACTCCTCCCCTGCTCCAGAAGCCGAGTAATACTTATGCAATCAAATATATACATATATATATATACATACACACATATATATGGACTTTATTTATATCTGTTTTGGGGGGAAATATAGAAGAATCAAGAGACTGGGGTGAGGGTAAAGTGGAAGTGCTTCTGAACTTGAATCAAATGCATGTTAGTTTTTTATTTTATATGCATTTATGATTATAACATGCATGCATTTATGAGTGTGACAACTCCTCAATTTAAAAAAATTGGGGAAACAATCTTGTCTTCCTGAGCTGCTTTATGACTAATATTTTTCTCATCTATTTTCCAGTTACCTAAATCTTTCTTTAGCTGAATCAAATCTGTTGTTCTTAATCAGGCCATTGAATTTTCAATTATATTTTTCATTTCTAGAAACTCTATTTGATTTTTTAAAATCCATCATTACATATATAGTGTTACTTCAGAGAAAAAAATTGGTCTATATTACTTCCTTGCTTAAAAAACTACCAAAGTGTACACACACACATACACACACACAAATACAATTTTTTTTAAAGAAAGAAACAAAAACTACTTCAAGGCTGTTTATGATTTGGAATGCTACCAATTGGTCTGACTACCTTGCATCTTTCTTTATCTCTTTCAACACAATAAAGGCACTTGGATTTTTATACTGTTTCTCAAAAACAAAGTTTCCTCTTTCTATAGGGCCTTTGCACTGCATCTCTTCTACTTTGACATTTTTCATGACTGGTTCATTATTTTCACGAAAGTCTTAGATGTTCTCTCTGACCACACTAACTTATCTTTACTCCATTCTCCTTTTTTTTTTTTAATAATCTTTTGTTTTATTGTTTTCATAGTACTCTCATCATCTGAAAATATTTATGTACTAAGTTACCTGGTTTAGTATATATTTTCTTTCAATAAAAAGAAACTGTTAAGAGCAAGGTCTTTGTTTCTTTCATCTGTCTCCAATTCCCTGGCACCTAGATACGGCAGGCACTTAGTAAATATTTGTTCAATGAATGACCAAAGTAATGAATATGAGAATGAATGTATGGAGGTTACATGGTGGGTGATAATAGAGCTTCCCCTGCAAGCGTACTATTAGACCCACAAAAAGTTTCATTCATGTATACTTTAACTCAATGATTATTGAATTCTGTCAGTAAAGAGAACCCTAAATGTGTGAAATGATTAATTCTTTTCTAGATCCTAGTGTTTAATAGTGGAATTACTTCACTCTTATAGGTTGGTAGACCTGATTGTCCTACCAGGTAAACATTTACTTAGAAGAGCTGGATTTGGCCTGTTTGAATTGATGTGTTTGTAATCAAATTATCTGTGTCTAAAATAGGATGCAATAAAAATGAATTATTTGTCTGATGGGAATAAATCTGAGAGTATTATGTATGGTGGTTCCTTTGTATGTTTAGTGGGTTCTGCTCAGTGATATTTAGGGTATGTATTCAGTAAATCCTTGATTGGTCCTACTTTTTCTGGTACCAGGAATTGGACTTGGGGGCATTAAACAACTGAGCCACATCCCCAGGTCTTTTTATTTTATTTTATTTTTTAAATTTAGAGACAGGGTCTCACTATGTTGCTTAGGGCCTTGCTAAGTTGCTGATGCTGGCTTTGAACTTGCAATCCTCCTATATCACCTTCCCATACTGCTGGGATTACAGGCATGTGCCGCTGTGCTCTGTGATTGGTCCTACTTTTAAGGACTTATATTGTCTACATTTATTACTGATAGATTAAAGGGCTAAAGTAGAGTAACCTTAATATATAATTTACCTGTCACTAGATCAGCCAACAATTATACAATGTTGTTTCACTGTCCACAGTCCTATTAGGTTTATAAATTAAAAATAAATGAGACATCTGGTGCTATCCACTCTTTAGATTTTCACAACTTTGTGGTTTTTATGAGGAAGCTTAAGTCTTGGGAATGGACAAATTTTCCTGTGAATTCTTATTTGTAGAGATGATATTTAGAGTAGTACTAACATATTCCTTACAATTCCTTTTCATTGGCACAAACTGTGAGCTTTTATAAGACTTTTTTGGCGTATGCAATTATGCCTTTAAATGGCATCTCTTAAATTTCAAAGCAGAAAGCAGATTTTTTTAATCCATTTGAATACTAGTCTTTTGAAAGTTCTCTAACTGGCTTCTGTTGGTCTTGAAAGAGGAAATTTGATGAGTTAATAGTTTCTATAATAGTTTCTATTGTGTTTATTGTGCCAGTTTTAGTAAGAAATTAGTCTTCCATAGACCTCAGTCTGTCCTATTTTTTCTTAAATTACCTTACTGTTGTGGTTTTTTTAAAAGTAAGTTATCATCTTTGCTATGTTTTCCTGCTATGTAGTACTTAAATTTTATATATATATATATATATATATATATATATATATATATACACACACACACACACACACACATACATACATACATACTCTTTATCAGGGTTATGAGATGAATAATATTAATGTTCTTTTCAAAGTAAAAATTGCTTTTATTTTGCATATCAGGAAAATAAGTTTATATATAAGTTATAAATTCAGCTCTTTTTCCTGCTTAAATAAGGAACACTGATTCCATTATTAAGTCCTGACTGTACAAAATTTTATTTCAGCAATTCATTTAATAAGCATTTATCAAACACATGTATTAGGCTGTGTTTAGGTGCTTGGGTGATATATCAAAACAAGAGAGGTTAAGAATCCTGACTTCATAAGAATTGTATTGTGTTGGTAAGAAACATAATAAAAATGAAGGTTACATAGTAGGTTTGAAGGTGAAAATTGTATAGGAAGGAAAAGAGCAGGAAAGGAAGAGAGAAGGGTATGATAAAGTTTTATGAGAAGATCCCACGTGAGCAGAGGCCTGGAGGAGGCAAGGGAGGCAGCCTTGTGAATTTCTGGAAAAGAACATCCCAGGAAGAGAAAAGAGCTCCTGAAAAGGCTTTATAGTGTCAGGACGGTGCTTGACATGTTCACAGAAGAGCAGAGAGACAAGCATGGCTCAGAGATGTAACAGCAGGGAGCCAGGGAAGGGCCTGTGCCATAAAGGCTTGTGGCAGTCTCAGCTTTCCCAGAGTCAAGTGAGGAATCATTTGCTGGGTTTTGACCAACAGCATGATATGGTCTGATGTTCTTTTTGAAAGAATGACTGTGACTACTGGGCTGAGAATATACTGTCACAGGGCCAAGATTACACCAAGGAGGCTATGGCCAGAATCCAGGCAATGACAATCTAGCACACATAAATCTAACTCCTTAGGAAAGGATGTGTATTTAGTGGCCTGTGTTTGAAAACTGAAGCGTGCAATGGAAAACATGCTATTATGACAAAATTGATGCCAGGTCCCTAAATTCAATTATAAATCTATCCACTGAGCTTTAGGATGTTGAACCATATCAAACACTATATTAT
This sequence comes from Aplodontia rufa, assembly GCA_004027875.1. Taxonomy (NCBI): domain Eukaryota; kingdom Metazoa; phylum Chordata; class Mammalia; order Rodentia; family Aplodontiidae; genus Aplodontia; species Aplodontia rufa. The sequence continues at coordinate 4,029 of PVKS010006139.1, forward strand.
ATCTGAACTATAACCCAAAACAAAAATGCTATACTTTTGGCAAGAGCACAGGTGAAATCCACCCCTTCTTCTTCTGTTCAGTCTGTGATTATTACATGCTGAGACATTACAGGTGAAATCACTAGGCTTAAGACATACATTTTTTTAAGAGAGGGAAAGGTAGAATCAATTTTATTTATTTTTTCATCTGGCCTTTGTTTCTCTGACACTTAGTTGTGTTATATGATGCTAGGGTTCAAACCTGGGTCCTTGAGTATGCCAGACAAATGCTCCAACTGCTGGACCACTGCTTCAGCCCCAGGACATAACTTTAACAGATGTGCCACTTATCTTCCCTGACTTTCTTGCCAAAGTCCTAGAGGTATTTGTCTTCTGTTGGCCATTAACATTCTATAAGATACTTCTTAATGAACTAAAACTTAATCCATAGTAAATGAGTATGTGAATATTTTATGTAAAGGTATTTTGTAATTTTTATCACAAAAGAAATCTAAAAAGTTTTCAACATGTACCCAGAAAGATCAGCTTCAAGAATTAACAAGATTTATATGTTCTGGGTTCCCATTCCTGAGTCTTTTCAATCTTTCAATTCTCAAAGATCAAAGTCCTACTGATCTTTATATTCCCTGTGATAGCTATGTTCCCTGGCCCCAGAATTTGTGCTTACATAGCTCCCTCTTTTAGGAGATATCCTCTTAGCCACCTGCCCCCTTCACTAGTTGACTCTTACTCATACATCAGGGCTCATATTAGATAGCACATCTCCAGAAGCCTTCCCTGTCTCCTCAAGCCTGTGTTCCTATTGAGTTTCCATGGTCCACTGAATAATCCCCGTGGTAGCACTTCTTGCTCTATAACTGCTTATTTTTTTTTATCTAAGCACCAGACTGTCAATTTGTGGTGAAAACTACAGGTCCTTATGGTCTGATTCTCTAAACCTTTGTACAAAACAAATGTCTTTAAGTCTGAAATGTGCACTACATGCAGCTCTCATATGCTAATTTAGTAATGGATGGTGTTTCTGATAAAGAATGATGTATGAGATGGAACCGGGGGTGAGTAAGACTGAATCCATACCACACACTAAAATGAGTCCATTCCTTCTGAGTCATAGAATACATATATTTACAATTCATAATTTCTCATTGCATATGGTAAAAGGCATCGCAACCAGATTTGACCAGTGGAAGCAAGGTGTCCTGAAGCTTAACCTTGGTACTTTGTTGATGAGATCATCAACTGGAACTAATCCTAATAATGTTAGTCAATGGGCAAAGTAAACAATTTCCCAGAGTAACCAGCTGTTTTAAAGTAGATTTTAAAATGTGAATTAAAGGAACAAAAGAGTCAGGGAAACACCTTACTCACTGGGAGAATTTCTTATTTCCTGCTTTTGCTTATTTCGTCAAAAGCACTCCCTTGTTAGCAATGTTCTTTTTCCTTCATTGTACATTCCTGGCCTGTGATGTTCGATGGTGCATGTTTTAAAGTGGGGTAGAAGCTCAGGCACTGGATAGGAGGGAGTTGAAGGGTTCTTAGGGATTTGGAATAGCAATCCATGTCTGGAATATTTGAGAAGCATCAATGGCAGATTGGCTGGAATGCAGTAGGCTGGGGTGATGTGAGAAGTTCTTGGAGGGTATCACACAGAGAAGTCACCGGATATAAACCGTGCTTTAAAAGGATGGTTCTGGCGGTCTGTGACAAGTAGACTGAGACGACAAAGAAGTGAGATGGGAAGCTAGTGCTGAGGAGCGGGTGCTGGATGGTGTGCTTAGCTAGGGTGTAATGGCATTGTATCTGGGTTGGATCTGGGGTCTAACATAAACAAAGCAGTCAAGGAACAAGAAGATTTTTGACTTGAATGACTGGAAAGAGGGGGCCATTTTCTGAGGTGAGAGACATAATAGGAAGAATGGAGGTCAAAAATTTAGACTTGGGCCTCCAAAACTGAACCTTCCAGGGTTCTATTAAGTAGTTATTTGGGGGATAGAAATCTAGAGTTTAGGGAAGTGGTCAGGACAAGAAATGTAAATTATATTAATAATATATAAATGGTATTTTAAGTCTTGAGACTAGATGAGAACAGGTGGAAAATGAGCATAGAAAGAGAACAGAAGAAATTGATTTGTAGGACTGGGGCTAGCCCACGCTGCAGCGTTGGAGGTTTGTATGAGAAGGAGGATCCAGCAAAAGAGGTTGGGAGGGAGTAGCTAGTGGAGTAGAAAGACGACCAAGAGAAAGTGGTGTCTAGAAGCCAAGCGAAGACATGTTTTAAGGAGGACTGATTTTGGTTCTGGTGCTTAGATGAGAATTAAAACATGCCCATTAGACTTTTTCAACAACATGGAAGTCACTTGTGACCTTGAGAAGAGCTATGGATATACACATAGCTGCTTTCTATCTTCAGGGATGGGAGGAGAATATATGAAACAGATGTGGAAAATATTAACAGTTAACAAATCTGTGTGAAGGAAATATGGGAAACATTTGTATTATTCTTGCATATTTTTTGTGAGTTTGAAATTATTTTAAAAAGAAGTTTTTAAAAGGAGAGGATAGTGGGGAAGGAAGCAAAGGTGGTCTATAGCCAACATTGAAAAGAGCTTAGAAATGGGGTAACAGAGGAAGGAATGTGTATGATTTTTTTAATTTAATTTTTTTAGGAATGGATATGATTAAAAATATTTTTATTTAAATATGGGAGATATTATCATATGTTGCATGCTGAAGAGAACAATGGAAAAAACAAGGAAAAATTTGCGATTGCAAAGAGAAAGGAGTTGCTTGGTGTGTCCTTGAACTTTCAAATCAGAAAAGGCTTCTTCAAATCCCCCTCCCATCCCACACAAGAATCCATTCTAAATTCTACAACTTTTTTTTTTTTTTCAGTACTGGGAATTGAACCCAGTGGTGCTTTATCACTGAGCTATATCCGCAGCCCTTTTTATTTAATTAAGAATATAGGGTTGGGGCTGGAGTGGTGGCTCAGTAGTAACAGCACTTGCCTAGCATGTCCAAGTACACAGGTTCGAACCCCAGCACCACGTACACAGCAAAGTCTCGGAGCAACGAAGGCCACATGAAAAGCTAAATAAAATTGATTCTGTCTTTCTTTCACTCTCTCACTGTCCCTCTCTCTTTCAAAAAAAAAAAAAGAGTATAGAGTCCTTTTAAGTTGTCCAGACTGGCTTTGAACTTGCAATCCTCCTGCCTCAGCCTCCCAAGTAGCTGGAATTGCAGGCATGCACCACTGTACCTGGACATTCTTAAGGTTTTCTGACCTTCCCAACTCTGGGCATCCCTGTAAATGGAAACATTCTTCTTTTATTGTATATTTCCCAATGATCACATAACTAATTCAAGAAACTTTGTTACTTTACTATATGGCAATAAGGCATTCTTGTATTCTATCTGCATGACTCATATAAAGTTGTAAAAGTCTCCCTTTTCCCTCTGTTCCTATCCTGTAGAGATTATCATTGTTGCAGTTTGGTGTGCAGCTTCCACATTTTAAACTACACACGTAGATAGCATAACATTGTTTTAAATTGCTTTATGCATAGTTTTTCCAACTATTTTTCTTCCCCTTCCAGTTGATATAACATGGATGGCCTCTAAATCAACACATAATTGACCATATTTTAATAGCTATGTAGCAGTACAACAAATATAACATCATTTATTTATATATTTTCCTCCCTTCCATAGTGCCAGAGAGAACTTCCATATTTTCTCGTTCTGTGGTAACATTTCCACTTCACTGTCTTGAAACACTTTTTTCTGCAGCTACTGGTAGATGTCCCTTCTTACAGATGTGAAATCTGCCTCCCTGCAGATTTTTCTGCTGTTACTAATTCTCTGTTGTAATTATCTTCTTCAGTATGAGTGTGAGTCTAGGCTACAAAATTTAGGAAATACAATTTCATTACCTATACATTTGTCTCTGCTAAACTTTCATTCAAGTGGTTTCCTGATTTATTCTTGAAATCTGATGCAAGAAAAATCTAAGTTAACTTTGTTAATGAATGACTTTAAAGATATGTTTTATAGGAGACTGACTTTATGGATCTTTTCATAGTTTCATTGCCTCAGGTGTACTCCCTGAGCATGCCTCCCACGGTACAGCAAGACCTATAATTTACTTGTCATTAAGTAGCTTATGAAGAAACTCTAGAAGAGTTTTTCAGGGAAAATAAAGAGAAAATTGTCCCTATGTGGGTAAGCTGTGCCTCTCTGAACCTGATCTGCATGGTCAAGAATAGTTTCTATGTTGAGTTGGAAAGGAGAAAGGAAAGCAGGGTGTATAAATGAATGAAGTTGAGGATTGCCTATAGGAAGTATTAATCATTAGGTTATTTTCTTTAAATAATTCATAGGATTTTATAAATATCACTTCTTTAATCCCTGTAGCATATCCAAATATGTGAGCATTAAAGGGCTGATGTGAATCCTCTGCTGAAAGGCATTTCCTGAGAGGACATTTAGTTGTTAGTATTTTTTGCACTGGTGGGAAATCTGTTTTACAGAATGCTACTGTCCTCCAGTAGTTACAATCCTTTGGTTTTTTTTTTTTAAAGAGAGAGGGACAATGAGAGAAATAATCAACTTTGTTTAGTTTTTAGGTGGCTTTCGTTGCCCCAACACTTGGTTGTATACTTGGTGCTGGGTTTCAAACCCATGTCCCTGTGCATGCAAGGTGAAACCACTGAGCCACCACTCCAGCCCAAGTTACTGTCCTTTTTGAAGATGATAAAACTGTAAGAATGAAGTATAGACATTGCACCCTGTCTCAAATACAAGAATTTAGGAGCAAAATGCCTCCAGAATTTCCACATGGGCTGATTATTTTTTTTACTTTCAATGGTAGGAGAGAAGTTGATGTCTAATATATGGACAAAAAATATGTGAGAGCCAGGAATAGATGTAGGTGAATGAGAGTTAAGGGGAGATGAAGCTGGCTGATGAACAGGCTGGGGAAACAGGCAGAGCTGGATGGTGAGCGCCTTCTTGCCATGCTGAGGAGCTTCAGCAGGATCCTGTCCCCTGGTGGTTCTCTAGGCAAGGCTGCCTCCCCTCTCTACCAGCATCACCAAGGAACCTGTTAGGCATGCAACTGCTTAGGCTCTACCTGGACTTAATAAACCAGTAATTCTGAGAGTGGAACCCAGTAGTCCTTTTTTAAACAAGCTCTACAGATATTTCTGATGTGCATTGAAGTTTGGGAATCACTGCTCTGATGACAGAAGTCCTAGAAGGGGCAGTTTGTTGAAAAAAAAAAAAGACATAATCCAGATATACAATGCACTCCTGGAAGGTAGATTCTTCAATAATTTTTTTAGGATTTTTCACAGAGCGGTGCAAGTGTCACCATAACCTACTTTTAGACATTTTCATCATCCTTAAAGGAAAGCCAATGCTCCTGGCAATCACTTTGCATTCCTTTCTCGCTTGTTCAAGCCTGGAAAACATTAACCTTTCTAGCTCCGTAGATTGGCCTATTCTGGACATTTAATAGAAGTGGAATCATACAATATGTGGTCTCCTGTGAATAGCTTCTTTTGCATGCGTGTTTTTTTATTTTTTTAAATTCTTTTTCCATAAACATGGTCTTACAACTAGGAGGGGTTCAAACAATCAAGAACAAAAGTATATTGACAGAGCAAGCCAATATTGGTGCCAGACTATGGTTCCCCCCTTTGGGTTTCCCATGGTTCCATGTTTCACTTTACTTAAGACCCAATTGGACTTCTCGTGAAAGTCAGAGGTTCCCCTTGGATTAGATTCCCCCATATTGCCTCCCTCTGGTCACCTTGATGTCCTTCCTATTCCCTTCACCCCTCCCTATCCCCCTCCCTATGTCCCCCAGGAACCTAAGCACAGTTCCCTATGATCATGTAAGAATTTATAGCAATGGTAAATGTCAGTTATTTTTTAAAAAATCTATTTATCAAATAAAAAAGTTAACTATCTTACATTTGAAAATAAAGAATTCATACGTGCTGAGATAATTGTTAGGTTAGTCATCTAATGTACTGATTGTGCTTATATTCTAGCATCCACAAATGAGAGAAAACATTTGGCCCTTGAGTCTCTGAGTCACTTAGCAAAATTTTTTCCATCTCCATCCATTTGCATGCATGGTTTTTAAAGGTCGTCCCTGATGTATCAGAACTTCCTTTCTATGACCAAATTATAGTCTATTGAGTGGGTGTACTCTATTTGTCCATTGATGTTCATTAGGGTTCTTTTCACTATTTGGCTGTTATAAACAATGCTGTTGTAAACATTCATGTGCCAGATTTTCTATGGGCATGTTTTCATTTCTTTTGGGTATATACCCTGGAATGGTTTTAAGGACAGAGTGACCTGGTCTGCTGAGTATGTTTGACTATAGTACAGCTTGGGGATATACTTTCTTCTCATATTTTTTTTGCCTCTGTACCATTCACATACCCAGTGCACTACACCAGCAACTGTGCCCTTGTTAGATGGTGGTATGGACAAGAGGAGGGAGACTCAGATTCTGAGGGGCTTCTGCAGCATCTCATCCTGCTACCTCCTCTTTGAAGATATTTGGAATAGACGGATGTGAACTGAGGAAGGACATAGATTAAAAAAAGCTATTATAACAATTTAGTTCAAAGGTAATGCAAGTCTGAACCTGAGCAAGTTTCAAAGGATATATGTGATATTTCTGAACCATTAGCCTTAGTCACCCATAGTCTTCTTCCAACAGTCTACATTGAATTGCCTTCCCTTGCTCTTAGTGAGGATTTTTTTTTAAGAGAGAGGGAGAAAAAGAAAGAAAGAATTGTATTAATTTTTCATTTGGTCTGCTTTTAGTTGTGTATGTGGTGCTGGGGTTTGAACCTGGGTCCTTGCACATGCCAGGCAAGCGCTCCAACCCCTGAGCCACTGCTCCAGCCCATGGAATGTTATTTTTCAGCATTACTTTTTCTCCTGAAGAGAGAAAAGCCACAGAGGACACTCCCTCGAGAGCCATCTTTGTCTGGAGCCACTTGCCTGCAAAACCCAAAGCTACCCTGGGCGCTGCTTGTGGCCGCCTCATTTTGATGTCAGAGCTTGCTCTTCTTGGCGCCCAAAATATGTCAGAGTCAAATTATTTTTTTCAATAATTTAGTGCAAAATGCTCTTGTTATGGTTTGATCGGCTAAAAGTGGAAAGGATAACAGTATCTATGTCAGTTTCCTATGGCTGCTGTTAACAAATTGCCACAAATTTAGCAGCTTAATATAACTCAAAATTATTCTTACACTTCTGGAACTCAAAAGTCCAAAGTGAATCTGCCTGGGCTAAAAATAAGGTATCGGCACAGAGTTTGGAAGCTCTAGAGAGGAATCCTTTTACTTATCGTTTGGTTTCTAGAGCCACTTGGTGCATGCCCCTCGATGCATGGCCCCTTTGTCCATCTTTAAAGTCAGTGGGTTACATCGTTTCTCTCTGACAGCTTCACTCTATTTCTATTACATGGCTACCTTCCTTTCTGTCTGTCAAATCTCTTCTCCCTCTGATCTGACCCACCTAGATAATCCAGGATAATCTCCATGTGTCAAGATCTTTAACTAAATCTCATCTGCACAGACCCTGTTTCTATTTAAGATAGCATTCACAAGTAAGTCCCAGGGATTAGGACCAAGCTGTCTTTGCAGGCTATTATTCAGCCTATACCAGTATTAAATCAGCACGAAGGAGATCTTGCCCTTTTTACTGCTTCTGGGTCCATTTTTAACTGTTAATGAACTCGTATATGTGGGAGGGAAGCATACAACATTTCATGAATTTCTTTCATGCAGAAAACCCATGCACAAGGATTGAATATTGTGCCGAGGCCCCGTTTCCTTCTGCTGAGATTGTGGCTGTGGCTGACCTGATGATCAGTTTTTCTTGCTGTTCTCACATCCTTACAGCTCTGCTGTTAACGGCATGTGTAGTCAGCAAAATGCTTCTTAAAAAAGCCACATTGTTTTCTAACTTGTGAAAATCCCCTTACCTGTTTTATTCAACTATCGCAGAGGCCAACACTACCGGAGCTATTAATAAATTTATTTGGACTCAGCTCTGCATTCCCGGTCCAGAGAAACTTCTTTAGTTGATCCACACAATGAATGATTGGCTGACATTTTTCCATGCATCCATATTTTATGACCTCTTTTTCACATTGAACCCAAGAGAGATAGATAAAATGCAATGCCTGTCCCCTGGGAGTTTATGATGAATAGGAGAGATATGATGTGAACATCCAAACCTGTTAGGTGCATGCTACAAGAGAGGTGCAGATCCATATGAGGGAATTCATCTAGGCTGGGGTGAGGCAGATCAGGGAAGCCCTCTTAGATGTGTTTGGATGTCTACGACTTGCCCACAGATTGATTGAGGCTGTTGGGGGAGCACAGAGGTCGGGACACAGAATCACTAGCATGAGAGACTGAGGAGAAAAGGAAAGCAAATATGGCTCAATAAGATTTTGACAAATTTGGTTTTGAAGTGTCTGGTATGTGGGAAGCTTTAGAAAGTAGATAGGAAGTTAGGCATGAAGGTTAGAGACAAAGATGAGATTGTGGACTAGGGGATTAGAGATTAGTCTTCTGGGCCACCACTAAAATCATACATGTGGACAAGATTGCTAAGGATAGGTGATCTACTCAGCTATTAGAAACAATGATATTGCATCTATTGAAGGTAAATGGATGGCATTGGAAGAAATCATGCTGAGTGAAGTTAGTCAAACACAGAGTGTCAGGGCCTGAATGGTGTTCCTCATTTGTGGAGGCTGGACCTAAACCGAGGCTCAGGAGTAAAATAGACAAACTCATGTATTAGATCCACAGAACAAACATGCAAAATGTTAATATTTATGAGATGCAGTTGCAAGATATTTGAACAAACTATGCTGCATACCTGTACAAAAACGTAAATGTTTAATCCCATTGTCAAATATTTTGAAGAATAACAAGGGATGATAGGAAGGGAGGAGAAGGGGAAATGTTGGAACTGAGATAAAGCAAGGTACATTCCAAGCCGTTATAAATGTCACTCTATATACTATAGCCATATATAAAAAATGTTCTTCATAGGTATAAGAATTATGTCACTATATTTGGGTATTTTAGGAACAAAACAGGACACAGAAGAAAGGCAAGGGATCCGGGGATGGGAAGAGGGAGGTACAGGGATGTTGGGGCTATTGAACAAATTGTATTGCTGAATTGTGTGCATTTAGGAATATGTGACAACTAATCCCATCATTGTGTAAAACTAAAATGCACTATTAAAAAATAAAGATTGCTAAGAATATTAAGGTAAAAGAGAAACACCCTGATAGACATCTACCTTAAGGAACAAGGAGCTCCAGGAGAGAAGTGTGGAAGTCATCAAACCCAACTGACAGCTAAAAACATAAGCTGCTGGAAACTTAAGGAGAACCGGGAGACTGCGCTGTGCAGATGGTTAGCAAAGAGAGCACTCTAGACGTCCTTGTCCCTGGCTGTCATTCAGCCAACCCTGTCTCTTTGTATTTATCGTATTCATGAAATTTGGCAGATTTAACGTACAGCTGTTCAGAAAGGAGGGCAGGACAAGTTAATGTATGTAGCTGAGACCAGTTGGTAAAGCCCCTCAAAGCCATGGAACTTTCTGCACTATGACCTATCAATGTTTTTAATGCTAGGATTTAAACTAAGCACAATTAATATTAGAACACAGGACTAAATTTTGTCAATCAGAAAAAAATCATAACATGAACACAGGTTCATGAAATAAACAGTCCAGTTAACTGGCTTGATTTTGCTGAGATTATTTGCAAATGTTCATCTGTTACTTGTTCAATCATTTTATCACCTGCTAGTAGTTACAAATGGAAATAGAAACTAAAAGTTGAAGAAAAATGATTGTGGGAGAATTGTCTCACCAAGGTGAGAATATGTAGGTATAACTATTGTGAGCTGAGTGAGAATAATTTGGATATTTACCTTTTTAACTCTTTGTATCAGTAGCCTATAAATATTAGAAATCAGCAAAAATTACCTTTTTCTTGCTTGACAAGCCTGCTATCTCAGGTGGCATATTTCAACTAAAACAAGTTTCAGATAGAATTCTACTCTAAGTGTAGCTATTTGTAAGCAAACAGGCACACACACCAAAAAATGCACTCAAAGGTTGATCTGAGTTTCAGTTCCTTGTTGTCTTCAGCATTTTTACAAGTACTGCATAAAATGATCACTCTGAGGCCAAAACAACCATGTTCCCAGGTCAAGATCCAGTAGCCTTTTTTTTTCCTTGAGACAGAGTCAATTTTATATTTTATTTTATTTATTCCTTTCAGCTGTTTTTTGTATTTCTGACGCTTAGTTGCGTATGTGGTGCTGGGGTTTGAACTTGGGTCCTCGTGCATACCAGGCAAGCACTCTACCACTAAGCCAGTGCTCCAGCCCTCAAATAACCTATTAAATAGATCAGGTGTAAGGTTTCTTCACTCTGAGATGAGGGTAAGAGGCACCTGTACTGAAGGGAGTTCTGGAAGTATCTGGAATTGGGTTGCTCTACCAAAGGTGTATGGCCCAAAGGTCCACCTGACTCTTCAGTGCCATTCATGCAAGGTCAAGGCACCTGCACATTTCTAGCTACCACCTGTCTTGAACACCTCTTATTTTACCAAAGATAAATCTCTTTTTTATCTCTCTGGAGCAATAGATAACAATATTTAAAGTATGCCTCTTAGAAGTGTGAACATTAAGCAAAGTCATGCTTTGCTTAATACAGGAAATGTTCTTAGAAATGCATCATAAGGCAATGTCATCATTGTGCAAATATCATAGAGTACACTAACTCAAACCTAGATGGTGCTTGACATGGCCTCTACGCAATCAAGTGATACGGTAAACACAGGATGTATGAGGCTCCTGCTTGCACAACATGGCATACTGTTTCACACTGAAGGATTTTTTTTTAAAAAATTGAAAACTAGTACATAAAAATGTATTATTATTGAGTATTGTATACTATACATAATTGTATATGCTATACTTTTAGATGACTGGCAGCACAGTAGGTATGTTTATAGTAGTATTGCCACAAATATGTGCACAATGCATTGTGCTGTGACATTGTTTGGGTAGGATGGTGGCAGTGGGTGATGGGAATTTTTTAGCTCCATTATAATATGAGACCACTGTTGTATATGTGGTCTGTTGAATGCAATGACATTATGCAGCATGTGAATGTATTTCAAGTGTTAACTCAGCACCTCTAGAGTATAAATTACATTAACTTACACATATTAATATTGTCTAAGAGAAAATATATTAAAGTAAATTACAGGCAACGAAACAATGATCTTCCATTTTTGCATGAATAGGACAAAAGCCACATTGGTAGGCTGAATACTGGCTCCCAAAGATGTCCATGTCCTCATCTCTGGAACTCATGTATATGACCTTACACCGCAGAAGACATTCTGAAATGGGGACTATATCCTGGTTTATTTGGGTGGGCCCTCATATAATCACAAGTAAGAGGAAAACTGAGGAGAATAGATTATAAAAGAGGTGATGGTAGAAACAGACTGGGGTGGAGGAAGATGGAGAAAAGTAAAAGAATATGGGCAGGCACTGGAAGCTGAAAAAACAAAATCAAGGGAACAGATCATCTCAGAGTCACTAGGGGAACCTGGCCCTGTCAACACCTTGACCTTAGTCCAGTGGGACTAATTTTAGACTACCAACTTCCAAAACTTTCAAAAAATAAATTGGTGGTGTTATGGTCACTAAATTTGTGATAATTCATTATGGTAGCAATAGGAAATGAATGCAGCAGCATCTTAGTCCAACTCATGAAGTTTCCGTGGGAGCTGTTCTGAAGACCCTTGTTATGAGGCTGAAAGTTTTCAGGTTTTCAACAGAGGCCCTGGAGAAAGAAGTACATATCATCAGAGTTTTAAACTGTTTCTAGGAAGAGGCTCAAAATCAGCCCTTCACGTAGCAACACATAATCTAGGGGAACCATCGACATGTGGGGGCAGGGAGAGGGGATGGAGAGGCAGGTGATAGGACAGGGAGGGAGAACAAGGACCCAGGGAGACAACCAACAATGTAGCATACTCTTTACCCCCCCGAGAAGTCAAATATTATGTAGTCAAATATGTATGCAATCCTTTAATTCTGTAGAATTCATAATCTTATACATATGTATCTATAGTCAATTATATTTGTTAGGGGCACAATGTAGACGAATCAAGAAATGGCGTGGGCAATGTGGGGTTAACTATGATTTTTGATCAACGCATATCATATTGTTACTTTATATACATTTATGATTGTAAATCTACTCAACTCTTAATTTTAAAAAAATGGGAAAAAAATCAGCCCTTCAGGCTGTAAAGAGAAAATGTTTTCCTTTTCTTTCACCAGACACAATGGAAATAGATCACCATTTGAATGAAAATCAAATATAATGAATCCATGTTTTGTTCCATTAAGCCCACTGGGACTATATTCTGGCCAGGTAGCACATGCATCAGGGCTGCACTCCAGAAAATGATCCTATAGTAATGTAGAACTTACTTGTTGATCCTATTCCCAGCCAAATGGACTGTTGTATTGAACATGCATTATTAGCCTGTTAGTCCACATTAGAGAATGTTAACATATCAAAATGGGACTTAAGTGAGACAAATTTAATTCCTCAAAGGAAAAGGATTTTTTAACAAACTAGAAGCTGTTGATTATAAGGTTAGAGAGTGGGTTTCTACTATACTCTATTCCAAAGTGAAAATCAGTGGAGCTTTTGTTTGGAGGGACTGTCAGCTTGCATTTCGGAGAGAGAGAATTACTGTTGAAAACATTGTTATGAAATCAGATGTAATCCAGGATGACATGGAAGAATTTCAAAAGCCTCACTTTTCTCATTTATATATTTGCTCCTAGCAGTATTATAAAAATTAAATAGGAATATTATCTCAGTCCTTTGCACATAGGGACACAATAAATGTTTCTAGTTACAATAGGAGATAGTTATGATTAGAACATCCAAGAGGCAATCAGTGCCCAAATTGGGTTGTTCTAGGAGACTCTGAATAAGTTCTTTGATTGACATATACAATTTTATGTACTATAAAGGCCATAGAGAAAGTACATTTTTCTTCTCAAGTGAACTAGCTGTCCCAACAATGAAGAATACAGTCCCTTTCGATACAAAGTGATTCCGGGATTCCACATCAAATGGTAGATGACTATTCAGGTCACTGTTCTACCTGCAGAAGGCTTTTGCTGCCCATCCTCAAAATGTATAACTCCTGTGGTTCCTGATAATCAACATAGTAATCACTATCAGAAAGGAGGAAAGGCAAACTAGAAAAGAATCAGAGAAAAGAGTGTTACTTTTTAAAATTTAACATATTTTTGGAGCCACTACAAAGTAGGAGGGAAGAGTTTAGACTTTTAATGTGATTGCTATCCCAGCAAAGAAAATTCCTTACAAATGCAAAATGCTCCTGCTCTTCAGTGCTCCTACAGCTAGTACTCTCAGCCAAGAATGCCCCAGCTAACCTATAACTGAAGGTTAACCAGAAGCATAATTTGTTTTCAATATGTACCCAGGGCACTACAGTTCCAGACAGGACTGCAACTCTTGACGGAGGAGGAACCTGAGCTTCCATTTGAGCTGGAAATCCTTGGACACATTTTATATTTACTGATATTAACCCTTTTTCTTTAAGCAAGTGATGAAAAATGATAGGGACAAAAAACCCTAGCTCAACAGTAAAAATAAAAAGTTATGAAGTTAGTTTATGACTAAAATGGTGAGGAGTTCTCACTCAATTGAGCCTGGGTTTGGGCTGTAATCTAGTCAGGTTCTGTTACCTTCCACATTTCTATCGAAGGCAATGCATCGTGCTGAAATCCTGGAAAAACTTGTTTGTTTTCTTCCTTAATAATGGACATCTTAATACCCTTTGGTAAATAGGAAGTATATATCTCTTTAGAAATAGGCATGGTTGTGTTATAATCTCTGCTATCATCTATGAGATGACAGAAGCAGCTCAGGAGGTGGGAACTCAAACAGGAAGGGAAAATGGCTGTTGAAAGCTGCCTTTCTTCCCCCACTTTGGGGGAAGTCTGCTCTTTTCCCTATGCTTTACTTTCTATAATAAAACTTGTCTACTACGCTTGAAAAAAAAAAAAAGACAGCTGCCTTTCTTGCTGAGCAGCCTACTATCCCACTTCTCTGTTAACATTTTAAACTCAGGAGGTTTAAAAGGTTGAACTGAAGGCTCAATGCAAATCATGGGGCAATATAAACATTCTTGATGAAGGTAGAAGCCTCCTGAATTCAAAGAGCAGAAGACATCTCAAGAAATTGACATCTGGGCTGTGTTTTGGTCTCTTGGTGGTTGTGCCTATGGGTTCCCAAATTTTGGGTAGACAAAACACCTGTATTCTCAAGTGCTTCAACTGCCGTAGAGCTGATAGATGATGCCTGTATGAAGTCATTTCATGTGTTCATTTACCCTGTCATTCATTTTATGTTATTTTAACCTTAAACTTTATTTTGGAGTAATTCACACTTACAGAAAAGTTGTAAATATATTACAAAAAATTTCCATACCCACTTTACCCACATTCCCTCAAAGTTAACATCACCACATTTACTTTATCAAAGACTGTATGGGTATGCACTCACATTCATATTATTTTTCTCTAACTCTTGAGAGTAAGTTCCAGCTATAGTTCCTCTGTACCCTAACTTCAATCCTTTTGCCTCAAAAAAGCATATTCTCTTACATAACATAATATAGTAATGAACATCAATTATCATTGATACAATACTATTGATAGACATCATTCCCAAGTATTCATTAATACTTTTTAATTTTTAAAAAATAATTCATCATTTAGTAAAGAATGATTCATTTATAGTAAAATTCACCCCTTTTTAGTGTGTGGTTCTATGTTTTCCAGGACATCCTTAGGGGCCTCTAATGGTCTTGGCTGAGTGTAATTTTCTGACTCTCCCAAGCAGTAGAGCCGCTCTAAAAGTCTGCGCCAGGATTCATTTTCTGGGTAGACTCTGCTTCCTTCCTCCAGTAGCCGTGGGGCATCACCTGTGTCCTAAAGATGATAGTGTTTTTTGCCTTTCCCCAGCAGTTTGGACTTTCCAAGGAGGTGTCATGCCTTTCCCTGGGTGGTATGGTCTGAACATTTGTGTCTACCCAAAATTCATGTGCTGAGATCCTAACTCTTAAGATGACATTATTACAAGGTTTGGTGCCTTTGGGAGGCGATTAAGTCAAGAGGAAAGAACCCAGGAAGCTGCCTTCCCCTTCTACCATCTGAGGACACTGCACAAAGGCACCATCTATGAACCAGAAAACCAGCCCTCACCAGACAATAAATCCTTCGGTGCCTTGGTCTTGGGATTCCCAGACCTAGAACTAGAAGTAGTTTGCTGTTGTCTACAAGTCGCCTTTTCCGAGGTAGAAGGTATTGGAAGAGCAGAAGGTATTCAAAGAGCAGAAGACATCTCAAGAAATTGACATCTGGGCTGTGTTTTGGTCTCTTGGTGGTTTTGCCTGTGGGTTCCCAAATTTTGGGTAGACAAAACACCTGTATTCTCATGTGCTTTAACTGCTGTAGAGCTGATAGATGTGTTATGCAGCATAAGCAGACCAAGGAACTGGAGATTCCTGTTTCCCTCTGCTTGCACAGAGGGAGCTTTCTCCAGACTCTTACCTACCCCTTGGCTTTCTCTTGAACACTGGTGTGGACCCCAGAGAAGAGCCTGTGAATAGGTACCATTTGCCCTTGTGCCTTTAGCCCTCACATCCTTTCATAGTAGTCCATACTTGGCCTTCAGCAATTTGTTAAAAATTTTAGCAGAATTTTTATACAGTATAATACCTGGATTCTCCCCCAAGTATTGAGTACCCAGGTCCTGTCTGTCCTTGGAAGATCCTTTGGTTCCTTACATGTTGAGTTGGCTGGTTGCCCTACAACCACTGCTCTATGTCACATTTAGGAAAAGTTGTGACTTCACAGGTTAGTAGCATTTTAGTTATTGTAAGAATAAGGGAGACATTGACTTTTTACTTTTCTACACTCTGAGCAGAAGCCAGATGTCACCTTTACATTTTTTGATTTTCTAGAAATTTGATTTTTTTTCTTACTGCACCTTATAGAACATTTAGAAAGAAACACTGTTGTTTCCTGATATCAGTAATGGGAAAAAAAAGTTAAAATACTCAGGTAATTATTCATTGCTGTTAGAAATTTCTTTCCTAGAGAATAAACAATCATCTGAAAATAAAGCTATCATATTGTTAGCAGGACAGATTTAAGAGTGCAACAAAGTGACCCAGTGATTAAAAAGCTAGGTTTGAAGTTTGCACTTAATTGTACCTTCCAATAGACAGGTTCTTTCCTGCAGCTGCTTCAACCCACGCCAAAAACATTATCATTTCCCTGGAACTTAAAAAGAAAAAAAAAATCTTATTGGATTGTATTTGCTTCTGCCAACTTAAGGAATAGACTTACTTTGTAAAAGGCTTTTAGCCAGGAAGTCAACTCTGAAAATTATAGGAAGCTTTCAGGTATTTTGAAGGGAAGTTGGTGATTGAAAATGGGGAAACATGCCTTTATCATAAGGAAACCCAGGTGCCTGGAATGACTACAATACTAGCAATTATACAGAAAACATTTATATTAAGAAGTAACCCAAAATAAATTCCTGAATATGGAAGGATCCTAACATGATAATTGAATTTTCTGAGGTTTTCCCTTAGGGTGTGGCGAGGAAGCCACAATAGCTTTTAACTTTGTAAGGAAATTGTATCATTTCTTAAAAGCAGCTAGTTAGTCATTAACGCTTATTGGACGTCTTTTGTATTAGCTGCTGCTGATATCTGAGATGTTGTAAAAGAAATGATTATTCAGAATAACTGTTAGAAAGGCATGGTGTTCTTTCTAGACCCACTTTGGCTAATTATTAGAAAGGCATGGTATTCTTCCTAGACACACTTTGTCTAAATATAGATGTCCTAATGATAATTCACCGCTGCAGCTGAATCCCACAATGGTTTGCACTCTGGCTGTCCTTCAGGATGGGACAAAGCCAACCACTGATTTCCATTTAGTGTTCTTCCATGAACTTTTAGCCTCCTCCATGGTAGGCCAGAAACTCTCCTAGATCTTCTAACTCTGGTCCCAGTGTCTGAGACTCCCTCACAACTCAAAGCTACCTTCTACTACATACCTCATTTATCTCATGAAAAATTGGAGAAAATAAAGTTCTACCAAATTATTCTTTATTGGACCCTGGGCCATCTTACTTAAGAGTATACCTTTCTTCTAACATTTGTTTTCCTTTATTTTTAATTAGAACAGAGGACAGTAGAATTCTATGCTCGAGGTGCTTCGTGACACTTTGTGGACTGGCCCTCTGGTCTACGTGTAGACAGACCTTCTTCTGACCCTCCTCCTCCAGATAAGGCTGCAGATCCACTCCTAACAGAGCATGTATTCCAGTGTGTGTAACTGTTAGCTGTACATTCCTGCATTTTGCCTTCATGATACCTACCTGTGTTAGGAGTTCCATCTTTGGAAAGATAACAGATTTTTCTCCTTTCTTCTACTTGATCTTCAACTTTAATCCAAGTGTTGGTTTAATATTGAGGGTATATTTTACTGATCCTGGTCCCTAACCAGTGTTTGGGCCTCCTAAAACCGCCAAATTTCCTGGTGGGAAAAGATGATTGACTATAAACTGAATAAAGAAGGCCAATAATCTCTACCTATCTGTTTTAACCAACTAAACAACTAACAGAAAAATCACTCCTTCCTTAAGCATGAGTCTCCTTAGGTGGGCCCAGGAGTTATACAGCACTGCACAAACATTCCTGGGTGGGCTTGGCCCAAGGGATACCAAGGTGAAACAAATGTGAGGGAATAAGTTCTCAATAGTCTGACCATTGTAGAGAACTTGTTTTATGTCCTCTTGTATTTAGTTGAAGAGCCAACAGTGTAGCATGACATTTGAAATTCATTTAGAAACTCAATGTGTCAGAGGATAAAAAGAACCTAAATCTAGTTGTGGAAATCTGCTGGAGAGGTTAGAACTGAGCTCAAGAAGAACTGAGCACTTAGTTCAACTCCAGAGAATATTTTCTTGTTTGTTTTATTTTGTAATCTTCTGTATAATATTTGTTTTGCTGTAAGGGTTTCCTCCTAGGTATGTAAAATTATTCATTGAAGCATTATTCCAATACAGAAATATTGGAAGTAAATGCTCATCCATAGGATAATGGATAAACTGTCCTGTTATTTAATGGGATACTATATAGCTAAGAAAATCAACAAACTAGAACTACATCTATGTATACAGATAAATTTCAAATAACATTGAGATAAAAACAAATTTAATGTACAAGTATATTTCTTTTAATTGAAATTTTAAAATATTAAAAAGAGTATGTGTTATTTTTAAACATTTACATGTGAAGTTAAAATATAAAAACATTTATACAAATTATAGATATTAATTTCAGATATAGATTTCCTCTCCTAGGGAAATGGGATATTGGAGAGGGGTCCAGAGGAAGTTACTGTTATATCTGTACTATTCTGTTTTTTAATTTGGTGGTAGATTTGGTGTTCATCTTATTGTGTATTTTTCAGTTCTGAAATATTTCATATGAGAATTTTAAAAAGAATATAGTCTGTTGATTTAAAAAAGCTTGACATCCAAAGAGCTAGGTAAAAATGCTCTGGAGTACTGAGATGCCACAGTTATGGTGATCCCCAAGCAAACCTCTGTGGGTTCACCCAAGAGTCACCTCACAAGTCCCATCCTGCCTTCTGGGATAGTTGCTATCAAGCATGGGTATGATTATGGAAAAATGCATATTTTACCTCTATCTCCACCTGTGATTCTTGTCGTCTGAGGTTGGGCCTGCGAGTTGGAATTTGTCTCTTGAATACTAGTGATTCTGATGGAGTTGGTCAGGGTACCCTTAAGAACTATGACAGAAAGTAAATTAACCTTCAGGTGCCATGGTCTTTGCCAGACTTGTCACTGATAACGACCTAGAGTTAAGTAAGAATCAGGTATAAGATCCAGGTAGCATCAATACTATAACTTTGTGTATTTACTAGTGATTATTTCTGTTTTGTACCCAACATCATAAAAATCTCTTTGCACCTGTGTGAATTGGTAGAGCAAAAGCAGATGTTACGATGTGGCAGGGAAAGTTGAAAACAAGTCCTATGTGTTGCTATAAATTGTCAAAGATGGAACTAACAGTATACAGTGAATTATATAGACATCTCCTTAACAATAGCTGGGGAAGAATGGTGTTATATCCCCCTACTATTAATATGTATATTTAACATATAAATGAATATAGAAAAATGTAAAAATGAAAATTTACCTTTAATACCATAACTGAAAAAAAATTTGTCATTTGTGAATATTCATGACTTAAAGTCAGCAAGATTGGAAGACTTACAGTATAAACCAGGATCCTCTATTTTTACCCAGATTGGGTTGTTCAATATTTACTAACAAACCATTGTCCCATCATCTATCTATATCTGTGTCTTTATAGGTCTATGTCTGTATCATCTCAAAATTTTGATGATGCTATAATTCAGTTTTTAATTTGGAGGGTTCTAACTCTCCAAATACTCTGATTCATCCTGGAAAATTAATAGAAACATCCCTTTGTTACATCCTTTATAGGGGGAACAAGGACCTCAAGGTTTTCCAGGGCCAAAGGGCACCATGGGCCAAGGCCACCCAGGTCAAAAGGTGAGTATTTAGGATCTCAGAGAAATGCTACACCTTGAGATTTCAGTAGCTTACCTTGGACGTTGAAAGAGCTCGCACATACACATCTTCTTCTTACCACTCTCAGAAATCCATATAAAACTGAAACCTTGTGCATTGCCTTTTCTACCTACGAACATCCTCACTTTACAAAATCTTACCTGTCTTAAAATCCAGTCAATAAAGGAACAAATCTTTACATGTATAGGAGATAATAGACAACTCAGGAATCTGGGCAATTACACCAGCTGAATTTCCTGCAGGCATTGAGTTGATCTCACAGTATCTCCACATCTCTTTACTTTCTCTAGTTCATTATAAATTAGATGATGATGGCTGAGGGAGTATAAACAAGCTGCCCTCAATTTTTTCATATTGTATATTTATATTAAAAAAAAAGCCCTGAGTCTCAAAGATATACATTTCAAATAAACCAAATTATAGAGTTTTGCTATTTGGCTTTAATATTTACACTTTAAACTTGTCTTTTTGTCTTATTTTTTTAAGGGTGAGCATGGAGAACAGGGCGATGTGGGAAAGAAAGGTGAAAAGGGAGAAATTGGGGATCCTGGATCTCCAGGAAATCAGGCAAGATATGGTTTGAAAAGTTTCATTATGATTTTATACTCATGACTGGTTCCAACTGTATTGACTGTTACTCTTCTTCCACTGAGTAGGGATTACCAGGACCAAAAGGAGATGCAGGACTTACAGTGAGTATCTATTCTAAAGGGTAATTGAGGGTTTTGTTTTTGCAGAATGATTGCATTCATGTTTTAGCTTTAGAATTATGAATTCCTTGGATGCAGAATTGAAAGGATGGTTATGGCTACCAGCCCGGTGTTGACTTGGATGCATGAAGTAATTGCATCTGACTGTGAGAGAATTCCACTGAGCTGCCTTGCCCTGCCTTGTGGCGGATGTGTGTGACTACTCCCCTCTGCCCCCTGGTAGAAATTATCACATTGCTATTATTGACAACAAGGAAGTGAGCTGTTTAAAAGAAACCAAATGACCAAATGACTTCTTATTTTATGTGATCCTCTTCCATTTCAGAAAGATTTTTTTTCCCTGAACTAGTTCCTTTAGGAAGTATTCTAAGGAAAACAGCAACTCAAAATAGGGATCATGGTTAAGTAATCATTCACCTATTCAACAAGTATCTGTTTAGCAGCCACAGTCATTTTCCACTTACCATTAAAAATAAAAAACTGATTCTTTAAATATACATGGGTGCAAACATTCTAGAATTTCTGCAGCAAATTGTAAGTCTTACTTTTATGATTTGAAGACACCATATCTCCTGGAGTTGAGAAGAAGGAACCTTTTCTTCTTTTCCTTGTTGATTTTTCCTTCGGTCATGGTCTGGAGATGCTGATCCTCTGTACTGTGAGGGCATGGGAGTTCAGATGCTGAGGACAAGAGTGAAAAGCCACACATATGACTCTCCTTTCCTCAGACCCCAAAGATGCCTCCAGTGGAAGAAGTAGCTACATATACAGTAATCAATCCTCCTTGCCCCCCCCCCCAAAAAAAAAAGTAGCAGGAGAAAATGTATGTAAATGACCAGAAGGACATTCCTCACAGTTTTATACCTACCCCTATTGTCCACACATGGAGAATTGGACTTCATCCATTCATTTGGTCATTTATTTATTTGCTTCACCAGTATTTGTTGGAAATGTAGTGGCAGTCAGGCTCTAAAATAGTTAGGCACTGGGGAAATAGTAGAGTAAGAGACTGTGTCCCAGCCCTCAAGGAGCTCATAGCCTAGAGAGGGTAAAGACGTAAAGGATGTTCACATACATTATGATGAACACCATGACAGAGTGGTTAGGAGAGTCCAGGGTATACAGTGATGTGCGATAATGTTTAATGTAAGGAAGTCTTTATCTTTTGAGTGCAGGGTTTTAAGCAATGAGGCAAGGACTTTAGAAATGGAGAAATCATTCTGTTGACATTGGTTTTATAGACTTTAGAAAAGGGACTTGTGAGATGGGAAGAATGAGGGAAAAGAGAATTTGCAGTGTTAAAATCTAGTAGGTGACAGGCACTGAACCAGGCTCCTGCCTAGCGCCTCATGCTTCAGAGGGCTGTACTCTGACATCAACTCCTTCTCAGGCAGTACTCTTTACTCTAATGAGAAGTCCTTGGGGCTATAGGATGTGGCTATCATGTGCATAAATCCCCTCTATGCCATAGTCTGAGTGCACCTGACTCTGTTCTTTCTACCATACACCCTGAGTCACACATTAACTCAAGTACTATAGTACAATGTGCTTGGTGTGAGTACTATTCCCCCTGCCTGGAATGTTCCTCCTCTTTATACCCATCCCAGCCCAAAGGGCCACTGGTCTGGAGAATCAGTGGCACTGACCGTTGTGCCTGGGCCCACCCAAAAGGTGGCCAAGGGGCATGTATTTTCAGAGGATTTGGACAGAGTTTGGGAGTAAGGACTGGGTTCACTACATGAATGCTGGCCAAATCATAGTGCTGTATAGGAGTGATGAGGATAAGAGTGCAAGAAGAACAGGGGCTGCTGATGGTCATGGCCTTCCCTTGTCTAACTCCCATATTTAATGTGCATTGACAGCTTCATGTGGAAGGTGGTATTATCTCTACTTTCAATGAAGACATACTAAGTCAGACAGAAAGGTTGAACAGTATGCCCAAAGACACATAGAGAGCAAGTAGCAGAGCCGTTTAGCTAGAGTTGGCCTGTCTCCTGCCAAATCCAGGATGCTCCCCAATGAAAGCTGCCTTTGGAAGGCCTCTTTCCTTTCCCCACCCTCAGTTTTGCCCTGAACAAACAAATCCCCAAAAGCTATCGATGACAGATTTATTACAGAATAACAGTTTTAAGAGGAAAATACTATTGATAAAGTGTAAAAAGACTCCATTCCTCCTCCCATCCCTTCAATGTTGGTGTTTCCCACTGTCTACCCTGTCTTTTCTGCCCCATCTTCAAACTCTCATGCAGGGAAAGCCATTAAAGGCAAGGGGGATGCAGAGTTTGAAAAGGCTAATTGAACACACAGCAAGTCATAGGGAAGTAAAATTAATATTTTTCATCATAATATAGAAAGTATATGTTTGTCAAATGGTGAGGTGGTTGGTCGCACTGGTTAAAAACTGGCTGAGTCCCTGTTGCAAGCAATCTCAACGTGGTCCATGTTTGAACAACTAAATGTACACTAGCATTTCTTAAATCTGCCTCCAATTTGGACTCCTCTTCTGAGCATCAGACATTACATATGACTGCTACTGGATGTCTCTAGTTGGATGCCCTAGAGATATACCACCCTCAGCCAAGACCAGTCATCTTCACAAGCCCCAAATGTGCCCCTATTCCACTCCTTACTCTCTCAGAGCAAGATTCCACCATATCCACCTCCTCTTAGACTCCATCTTCCCTGCATCCTTTCTTTCAGTTATTCACCAGCTCCCCTCATTCTCCATCTAGGGCTGTCCTCCCCACCCATCACTACTACCACTGCCTTCTGGAATCATTTTATTTTCTTGAATTATTTAAGAATCTCAAACTCTTCTACCAGTTGCTGTGATCATCCCTCTCAAATAGGAGTGAGATCAGAGCCCTTCCCTTCTTAAGGATCATATTTTCTCCACTGCTCAGGCTCAAATTCACACCTTCAACATAAAATTAAGGTCTTCTAGACTCCTTGTCTTCTACATTTCTGTTCTTTCTACCACACACCTTGAGTTACAAGTTTACTCAAGAAATATAATGCCATGTCTTTGTGTGAGTGCTGTTCTCCATGCCTAGAATATTCCTCTTCTCCACCAGAGTCTGCCTCCCTGGACCACTGCCCCAACCCCATCAGACCATGGTATTCTTCGGCTCTGTGAGCACTTATGGAAGTCCGCCTATTTGTTTACTTCTTACTGGACTGTGAATCCTTTAATGGAATAAATTTGATGACTTCATTATTGGCACCAAGTAGCCAATAATGGCACCAATTAAGCAATTTTAGTGAAAGAATGGTCTATTCCACTTAACAACAAAGAATATGAGGAAAAATTTGGTACATTGCTCCAAGACTTCGTTGTGTGCTTGGTACTGGGGTTTGAACTCCCGTTCTCACAGATGCAGTGCAAGCGCTATAACCGCTGAGCTACCACTCCAGCCCCAATTAAAGCATTTTAAACCTGATCACACCATAAAAACATGTTGAAAAGGGTTAAAATCCAGCTTAATATATATAGTGCTCTTACAAGTCAATAAAGGACAAATATTACAATAGAAAAATGGGAACAAAGTATACACAGCAACTATGTATTAAAGAATACAACTTGCAGGGCTGGAGCAGTAGCTGAGTAGGTAGAGTGCTTACCTGACATGCACAAGAACCCAGGTTTGAACCCCAGCCCCTCATACACAACTAGGTTTAAGGAAAACAAAAAACAAGTGAAAAAATAAATAAAATTGTTTCTCAAAAAAAAAAAATACAACTTGGAAACATGCATATGAAGTAAAATTTGGCTTCATTAGCAATCCAATAAATGTTATTTAAAACAATAAGATAGTTTGCTGTACCAAATTGCAGTGATCATATAATAATAATAATAATTAGTGTTGTGTGTCAAACATAAAATAGGTTTTCTTATTGCTGTAGGAGATGTCAGTTACTACAACTTCTCTGATAGAAAGGTTAGCAGTATTCATCAAAAAGCCATGCAGCCAAAAGTGACCATGTATTTGACTTTAGAGATCAAGTTTTTGAGAACATTTAATAATATGGGAAATTAAATATGGTATAATGTTAAGTGCAATGTTATAATCATAAAGTTTGGTGTATTTTCTCAACATTAAACATAAATATATAAATTTTTACCTTTTCCTTTTCTAGTTATAGTTAATATAAATTTATGCATTATTAATGTAAATTTTCCCTTTACGTATACATTTCACATATAAATTTTAACTACAGATTTATTAAATGAACATGGAAAAGCATAGCAAAGCCTGAAAAACCCCTGACTGTTGACTTTTTCATTTTGTGTAATTTTATAATGTAACTCAGCTTGGTATTGGGAGGTCTTCTTTCATAGTTACTTGGAATCGTTGATTTTTGTTCAGCTTGCAATTTAAAGTATTAGTTTAAAATGACCTGAATAGTCCTCACATATGCTGTTACTAGTTATGTCACCTCATTCCCAGTTCTGTCATTACAGATTTATTATTTAAAACTTTACTCCTGCATCTGTTAAATTTTATCTTCTTGGATTGGGTCCACTGCTCCTTCCTATTGAGAGCTAAGCTTCTGTTAATCAGCCTTTTCAGTAGTTTTTGCACAGCAAAGGAATTGATCAGAATTGTTAAGAGACAACCCTACAGATTGGGAGACAATCATGACCTGTGATTCTTCTGACAGGGGACTAATATCCAGAATTTACAAAGTTCTTAAAAACCTTAATATCAAATACACAAATAGCCCAACCAATAAATGGGCCAAAGAGCTAAATAGAAGCTTCTCAATAGAGGAAATTGAGCAAGCCAATGAATACTTGAGAAAGTGCTGTAAATTACTAGTAGTCAGAGAAATGCAAATCAAAACTACATTAAGATTTCACCTCACTCCACTCAGATTGGCAAAAATGAAGAGTAAAATAATAGCAGATGCTGGAGGAATTGTGGGGAGATAGGAACACTAGCACACTTTTGGTGGAACTGCAGGCTGATACAGCCAGTCTGGAAAGCAGTGTAGAATCCTTAAAAAATTAGGGATGAACGCACCATACAATCCAGCAATCCCTCTTCTGGGTATTTTCCCAGAGGAGTTAGAATCAGCACATTACAGTGGTATAGCCAAATCCATGCTCATAGCAGCTCAGTTTACAATAGCTAAATTATGGAACCAACCCAGAGGCCCCTCACTGGATGAATGGATCCAAAAACTGTGATACACACACACACACACAGAAGTTTTAATTCTGTTGTTAGAAAAAACAATATTG
Organism: Aplodontia rufa; assembly: GCA_004027875.1. NCBI lineage: Eukaryota > Metazoa > Chordata > Mammalia > Rodentia > Aplodontiidae > Aplodontia > Aplodontia rufa. Next base: position 29,844 of record PVKS010006139.1, read on the forward strand.
CGGCCTTTAAAGGTAAATGGATGGCCGTGAAAGAAATCATGTTGAGCAAAGATAGCCCAACCCAGAGACTCAAGGGTCGAATGTCTTCCCTCATTTGTGGAGGCTAGCGCAAAACCCAGGCTTGGGTGAAAGGTTGTCAGCCAGCAAAGGTGTAGCAACACATAATCTTGGGGAACCATAGATAAGTGGGGCGGGGGAGGCAGAGAGAGAAGGGAAGGATCTAAGAAGACAATCAGCAATGTAGATACTCTTTCCCTCCCTGAAATCCAACCCAGCTGCCCCTCATTGGATGAATGTATCCAAAAGCTCTGGTATATATACACAATGGAGTTCTACTCAACAATTAGAAACAATGATATTGCAACCTTTGAAGGTAAATGGATGGTGATGGAAGAAATCATGTTGAGCAAAGTTAGCCAAACCCAGGGGCTGGAATGGTGGCTCAGTGGTTATGGTGCTTGCCTGGCATGCGCGAATATGCAAGTTCAAACCCCAGCACCATGTATACACATATACAACAAAATGTCCGAGGAATGAAAGTCACATGAAAAACTATATAAAAATTACTTCCCCCTTTCTCTCTCTTTCTCTCACTGTCCCCAAATTCTTTAAAAAAAAAAAAAAAAGAAAGAAAGAAAGAAAGAAAAGAAAAAAAGAAAAAAAAGTTAGCCAAGCCCAGAAAGTCAAAGGTCTAATGTTTTCACTCATTTGTGGAGGCTCGAGCTAAACCCAGGCCTGTGTGAAAGGGTAATTAATCTCATGTATTAGACCTAACAAAGGCATAGTAACACATAATCTAGGGCAATCATAAATACGTAATGGGGGAGGATGGGGTAGGTGGGGGAGGAGAGGGAGGGCAAATAGGGGAGGATCTAGGGGGCAATTCTGGCTTAAGTGTATATGCCTGTCATATTGTTACTTTAAATACATTTATGATTGCATAGTACTCAAATCCTTCATAAAAAATATTTAAAATTTTTTCTTTAGAAAAATCAGTCATTTCAGCTTCTTGTCTTTGTCAAATATAGGATCCTGCCTTTTGTAGTCTCATCACAGTCACTTGTAATAGTCCACACAGAGCAAATTGTTGCAGATTGATTTCTAGTACCCAGGTCATCTCAGGTCCTTCTGTGGAGCTGATATATTGCAGGACAAAGGAAGGAACGTTCATAAACACAGGACATTTCATAGAAGAGCCAAAGTGAGAGTGGTAGGAAACTGAGGAGGAGACTTTTAAAACTGAGGTCAGAAAAACAAAGGGGACTACAGCACAGAATGAATTTTTTGTAGGCCCTGGTGCATGTCTTAGTTGCTTAATACATGTAGTTTAAGTGGTATTACTGAGTGTACATTTGTGCCATGCCATTGCGGGTAGTGCTTAGTGGGGGCCAGACCTCCAGCTAAAAGCTCTGTGTGCGTTTACCTCATTCAATCTACACCACAGCCCTGAGACTTAGATACTGTTAGGTTACCCAATAGCCAAGGTCATAAGCTGATAAATGCTGGAGTTGCAGTTTGAACTCCAAAACTCTGAGCTATTAAGTCGCACAACTTCATCTCATTTCAGTTATGATATATTATATTCAACTTTTCTACCTCTGTCCTATTTTTCTGCAGTGGAAGGATTGTATCAAATGGCTCATTGCTGATTATAGTAAGATGTATCTTTTAGGACTCTAGGAAAAGAAATACGAGCCATACATTTAACGCTAAATACATTTTCCTTTTTCTCCCCAGAAAGAAGAAATTATCAAGCTTATTATTAAAATATGTGGTAAGATTTAAATATCAAGAAAAACTGTCCATTCATTTAAGGTACATTCCTTGCCGTGATCTGTGTTTGTGCAGTAAGGAGCTTACTCCCAGGGTGTGTCTTATATGGCTTATATGGAAGTGTGGAAAGTCACTGGGAAACTGAGAGGAAGCAGTGAGCGAGGCTGTGGGACCCCTCACTGAGGAAGGGACATTGTTGTCCTAGACTGGTTAGGGAGCATGAAGTGCTCAGCCTGGTTGGTATGTGTGGGCAAGCCTGGCCTTCTATAGTCAGCGACAAGGGGCCTGGGAAGAAAAGCATAGCAAAGGAAATATGACTACAGAAGAACCAACTGGTATCTGAGTCTAGTCTAGCTGGTGATTTAATGGCTGTGTCTTTCCCGAAGCCAAGAAGTCTTTCTGAGTTGAGTTTTGAACATGATTTCTAGAGCTGTACTTGATTTCAAGGACAGGAGGACATTCAGAGGTTCATCTTGCTTCACAGTGATATCTAAATGAATCTATGACTGAAAACTTTAGACTTAAAATAGTTTCCAGAAAGAGATCAGCCAAAGGTAAGAAATTAATGGAATAAGGATGAGAGAGACTCCTGTACTTAAAGTGGACAGAGGAAGGAATATCATTGTCTTTCCATACAGGGAATCCCAGAACTGGCTTGTCCCCTAAAAGAGTTCTGGACCTCAGAGCCAACCTGGGACTCTATGGTGACAGGCCAATTGGGACATGGGTTCTGGGCACTGAACAGCCCTGTGAAAAGAGCAAGAGTTTTCTGATGGCTTTCAGTGTTAGGCAACATGAGGATATAAAAAAAATAAATAAATAAAACTGATAATTTTTATTTTCTGGGGACTCTGAAAATTGTTTGAAATAAATTTTGTCTTCTTAGATTGGGTCCACTGCTCCTTCCTGTTGAGGTCTAAGCTTCTGTTAGTCATTCCTAATTGTTTACTGACTTAACCAGAAACTGTTCATTGACCAGGACTCTCTGGGTCCCCTCCTCTAAAGACAGCATTCCACAGTATAGATGGAATGCTGGCTTCTTTGACAACATGGAAGCTACCAAAGTCCTCACTGTGGGCAGCTGGACATAAATAGAGTAATTATGGGCAGCTATTCTTGTGTACAATTTAAAGCCTCAATCCTTCCCCCACAATTAATAATTCTCATCCTATTACTTCATCCATGCTAGAGAGCAAACGTCCAGTTTCATATGAGGATGTAGTTGAAGCTTTCAGATGTAGATTAAGTACAGATGTTGGAATGATAAGGAAAATGTAGGATAGTAGTTATGTCTTAGAAGAAAAGGAATACAATTGGGAAGTCACACACGGGGCATGCTAGCTTTTAAAAAGTATTTTATATTTTAAATTAAGAAATGGACACATTGGTGTTTATTATCTGCTATACAGTCAGAATAGAGTATAGAACCTGGGAGAGAGACTGATGTCAGCTGTTTCCATAGTCACAGAAGAAGATAACAGCTCAGGTCGCAGGTTCATCCTTACCCTTCTTGCCCCTCTTTTCCTGATGTGGTGCTATTCAGTGATGGTTTGATTTTCATTCCTGCAATTTTTCTGTCTCAACATTCATCTTTTAGGTTGTGGTCCTAAATGCAAAGAGACACCACTGGAGTTGGTGTTTGTGATTGACAGTTCAGAAAGTGTGGGGCTAGACAACTTTTGGATCATCCAAAATTTTGTGAAGACTCTGGCTGACCGGGTTGCTGTGGACATCGCCACAGCCCGCATAGGCATAATCAACTATAGCCATAAGGTGGAAAAGGTGGCTGATTTGAGGCAGTTCTCCAACAAGGATGACTTCAAGCTGGCTGTAGATAACATGCAATATCTGGGGGAAGGCACCTATACGGCCACAGCACTGCAAGCAGCCAATGACATGTTCAAGGGTGCTAGGCCAGGCATAAAGAAGGTGGCCTTGGTCATCACTGATGGACAGGCAGATTCCCGAGATAAAAATAATCTGGCAGAAGTGGTAAAGGAAGCGAATGAAACTGGTGTGGAGATATTTGTGATTGGGGTGGTAAAGAAAAGTGACCCCAACTTTGACATGTTCCTCAAAGAAATGAATCTAATTGCTACTGACTCCCAGCATGTTTATCATTTTGATGACTTCTTGACCTTGCAAGGTAAGGCTGGCTGCCCCAGGAGAAAGGAATTTACATTGTTCTTCTATATCACTAGATTATTCTAACCAAAAATGAAACTCAGGAGATTAATGAGGTTTATGCCAACATTAAGTTGTAACTCATAAACTACAGAAGGTTAAAGAAAAGGTTTAGTGTCATCCAATTTGGAGGGTACAATCCCTTGTCTTTATTCATGCTTAGTAAAGGCTGAGTTGGCTTTGGAGCTGTTTAACTGGAGCACCCATGGTCAGGCAGGAAAAGAAAGAATAGGACTCTGGGACATTGCTAAGGGTGGTTAATGTTCAGAAAGTTAACGAACAAGAATAAGGGATGGGGCAAGGCAGAAAACAATCATAGAATAAAAGTGAAGTTAAAAGTTCTTGTTGAGGGCTGGAGTGGTGGCTCAGCAGTACAGCGCTTGCCTGGCATGTGCAAGTACATGGGTTTTAACCCCAGCATCACATATACAATGAAGTGTTGGAAAGCCACATGAAAAACTACATAAAATTAATTCTTTCTCACTGTCCCTCTCTCTTTTTAAGAGAAGTGCTTGTTGAATGATAATGTTATAGTAATCTAAAGAGATTGGAAACATAAGTAATTAGGTTTAGTTAGAGAGCTTGTTCTGCTCTCCGGTTTTATGAAAGCATGCTAATGTCAGGAATTTATCTTAGAGAGCAACCTTTGGATATGCATCATACTAAAGCTAATCTGAGGGGCTTCCTGATGCTGAATTTGCCCCTTCACATGAGCTAATACTAATGAGGCTGCCTAATATACTGACTCATCCATATTTCAATGATGGTATCACTTTATAATGAAATATATTCCAGTTCTTTGGAAACTGATGACTGATTCTGTCAGGGCCCAGACCTGGCAGGCTTTTGAAGTAAAAGTTATGCTAAATCAGTTTGCAGGCTTTAGTTTGTTGTCTATCGTTCTTCCTCTGCCACCTCCTGCGGGCAGAGCCCGATGTGGCTGGGTACCAACTGTCCCAGCCTCATGCCCTGCCCACATCGGGTACCAGCACCACCAGCCCTAGGGGTACCATACCATTCTCAGAAAGTTTCCATTTTCTATTCCTTCCTTCTTCAAGCTTCCTGACCTCAACAGTCTGTCTGGTGCTTGGTGGTTTTAGCTGATATACTGAATCTCACTGGGATGTTCATGTGTTAGAATGCCCAGAAGTAATACATATTTCAGGAAAAAATATTTTAATAACTGAAGAGCTTTATCATCTTATTTGAGGGAGTTTGTAATTTGCCACACCAGTGAGGAATATACTTTTATATTAGGTGGCTTTTTAACTATCCCTAAAACCAGACATAAGTGCCTATTTAACTTTATGTGGACTAGGCTAGCTCTTTATGTAGTATAATTTACAGCTAACTGACACTTTGGATAAGTAAGCATTTAAGTTACTCTTGCCCCTTTGTGCAGTTATGTATTATTAAGTTAAATAAAGTGATATTAGATAAGCTTTTATAATGAAAAAATGCTTTCTAAATCGGTTCACTTCAGCACTTGATTTCAAATAATGGGCAATTGCTTATTTTAAGGAGAGTGCTGATTGCTTTAAAGAGATTTTAAGTAATGTTGTTCCTACTATCTCCGTTTTCTACTTCTCTCTTTTAAAAGATACCCTGAAGCAAAAGTTGTCTAAAAAAATTTGTGAAGATTTTCATTCCTATTTCATTCAAGTTTTTGGTTCGTCATCACCTGAATTTGGGATGTTGGGGGAAGAACTTGGTGAATACACTCCAGAGCCTCCAAGAGAAATTTCTGAGTCAGTAAGTAATTGTCTTTCTTACTTTTTGAACTTATAATGAGGTGTTCTGTTTTACATCAACGGCCATCTCTTTCTGCCCTGTCAGAATCACCTGGGATATGGTATCTTTAGGTGCTTGGATCCAAATATTACCACCTTGACCTGAGATTTCCAGTTCTGAAACATCTAGGGATTGTAAATGTGAATATGAGATTTTTTAATTTCCATATTTGATAAGTAATTATTCATTAAGTGTTGAAATAATATTTTTATATTACTGACTCCCATAAACATTGACTCCAAGATGACTAATTCCAGTTAGGACCACAGACTACCCCTGAATTTACATTACACCTCTGTCACTACCAAAGTAATCACATACACTAGAACAGGTTAACACTACATTGTTTGTGGATTTGTTTATACCAGGCCACTACTCTCCTTCTTTTTTCTGTGCATCCACTCCCCACTTTGTGTCCTTTCAAGTTTTTCCGAATTTTGCACATGTCCAACTGGTCACCCTCCCACTCTCCAAGCCATATTCTTGTTTAGGAGCTTGTAGCTCCTGTGCTCAAAATGGTATGGGAGGGAAGCTCTACATACATATGGTGCAAAGTGGATGCTGTGTCAGGGCTTCCCAGTCATGCGGCATGAGAATAACTAGGTCCTGAATGAATTTTGAAGTAAATGTGACTGTTCTTAAATCAAGTTTCTAGAAACTGACTTAAGCCAATCAGATCATGAGCAATTAGTATGTTCTTTTAGGTAAAATTTGGGGAGCCTCCCATAGTTACTAGTGAGTGCTACAGTCTCTAACTCACCAATTTTTAACTAAAGCAAGTCTAGACTGGTTTCTGCTACACATATGGGCATCCTTTAGCAAGTGGGCAAACAGAGCCATGCCCCGTTTAAGTTTGATGAAGCCCCTGCATCATTCTTTTATGAGGGCTTCATTGATGTGAACGAGTATCAGGAGCAAGAGCAAAAATATTCTAACATCACCTTCTAGTTAGGCTGAGGCCTCAAGAAACATCCAGATCAGTGGTTGGACCAAGGTCATTTAGTAATCAGGCCTAGGATACCAATCCTAAGGGCACAGATTACAGGACTCCCTCGATTTTTATGTCCTGTTCCAAAAAGGGCAGAAAGGTCTTTAACTTATTTCTGACTCCTGTAAATACTGACTCCAAGATGACTGAGCCTGGCTGTGTTCTGATAAAACTTAATCACAATGCAGGCTGGGGTGTAGCTCAGTGGTAGAGTGTGGCTTCAGCAAGCAGGAGGCCATGGATTCAATTCCCAACACTAAAAGAAAATATATGTAAAAAAAAAGATGGAGACTAAGACTTGGCCCAGAGAGGTTTGCTAGCCCTGGCCTATACCACGTATTTTAAAGTAAATTATAGATGACAATGTATACACTCTTTCTTCCCCTGAGTACCTCTGCCACCAGGGCCTTGTCTGTTTGTGTGACTTATCTCTGTGTCACTCTTCTAGTCAATCCATGTAAACAATCAATTTCCCAATAGATATTTAGATGCTTTCTAATGTCTTCCTAAAAAAGAACAAGTTCAGATTTCATCTGGCAAGTCATGTTTAAATTGAGCCTTCCTCATAATCACTTGAATCACTTTTTTGCTATATTAACACCAGTGAATTTCAGTAGCACACATTGATCATTAACTGCTGTGCTAGGTGGTGGCTCTTAAGATATGATTCCTGCCTGAGAGAAGGTCACAGTCTGTCAGGGAGATAGATAAGTACAAGATGTGGTTCTTGAGTTTTAGCAGAGCTATGGATGAAGCATAGGAGATGATCCATTCAGTTTCAGGGAGAGTCGTGGAAAGTGCCTTAGCTGACTTTGTTACCATGGGCTGGCTGGCATAAACAACCTTTATTTCTCACAGTTCTGAAGACTGGGAAGTCTGAAATTTGGCATTTGGAGAGGGCTCACTTCCTGGTTTGCAGTCTGCCACCTTGTTGTTGTGTTCTCATATGACTGAGAGACAGCTCATCTCTCTTATGTCTCCACTTAAAAGGACAATAATCCCATTCACAAGGGCTTCCCCCCATGACCTGATGACCTCCCAAAGTCCCCACCTCCAAGCACCAGCACATTGGAGTTTCAGGTTTCAATATATGAATTTTGGAGGGACATAAGCATTTAGTCCATAACAGAAGGCTTCACAGAGGAGGTGGCTCTGATCCCAGAGTTGACAATGACTAAGAGTTTTTCAAAGGCAGAGTAAGGGGAAGGATATTCCCAGCACAGGAAGTAGGTAGGCAAAGGGGGGATTCCAAGGTGGCACAGCATTTCCAGAAAAGGGGGCCAAGGAGCTTGAACTTTATCTATAAGCCAGGCAACCAGGAGACAAAAAGGAGAGGAGTTTGTAAAGCAAGGGTCCTATGTTCATATTGGTTCACAGTGTAAGAGACAACTAGGAAGAGAGGTGAGACTGGAGGCTGGGATGTGAGGTATGATTGTCCAGGCAAGAGATAATGAGGCCCTAAACTGAGGCAGAGGCAGTGGGAATAAAACAGAGGCACAGATAGGAAAGCCATTCGTAGTACAGAATTAGAAAAATTTAGCAATTAAATGGATCACAGGTTAGGGAGAGACAGGGATTGTGGTATAACTTTTAGGTGCCTGTCTTGGAGAGAGGATAGATTGAAATACCATTTATTGAGAAGGAGATTATAGGATAAGCCTTTTAAAGAAAAATAATAAGTTTAGTTTGTACTGTGTAAAGTGAGGAACGTTCAAGAATGTTACGATACAGAATAAGGAACATTAAAACCATATGCCTCTGATGTCATGTCATAGGAATCTGATGACACTGAGAGACAAGTGACATTAGCAGATTATAGCATAAAGCATTCCAGTAACTGGTGAGGGGAGGATACCACACAAAGAGAAAATCCAAAATATTTTGGATTTGTAAAACCAGTTACCGCATGGAGGGAAACCGAGCATCAGCCAAGTCTCTCTAGGAGGCCTTTGACTGAGATAGTGGGAGCTCGCAATGCATGTGAGCTTCTTGGATCACCCCTCTTGCTGCTAGACCTTCTCACACTGGCTCTCTTTGCAGAAGCACCAAGTCAACTTTGAATGTTTAAGGAATTAATTTCTTAATAGATATTTAATATGAACAAACATATATGCATTTATAATCACATTTAAATCTCTGCGATATCCATTTCTCTATAGTATACCCACATATAAATACATAAATATTTATATTTCTGTGAATGCACAATTATCTTTAATATGTATAATTAGAGTATCTGAACATCTAAAATAAAGTGAATCTGTCAAAACCTTCAGATTCTCAGGTTGTTTCCTAACTTACTCTAGGGAATAATGCAAAACAAGTTAATAATCTTGGAAGTCCCATTTCCCTTTTTTGTGTTGCTTTTTCCTTCCTCTGTGATCCTTTTTCTTACTTCTTTAAGACATCTAGCTTTGGGGCTGGAGTGGTGGCTCAGCAGTTACAACACTTGCCTAGCACGTGCAAGGACCCAGGTTCAAACTTCAGGACCACCATGCACAACTAATTATCAGAAAAACAAAACCCAGATGAAAAAATAAATAAAGTTGAATCTTTCTCACTCTCTCTCTCAAAAAAAAAAAAAAAAAAAAGAAAGACAGAAAAAGAAAAAAAAGGACACCTAGCTTTGCCCTTCCTTCTTCCATTTTTTTTTTACCAAACTCTGTTATTAGGGTAAAATCTGATACCAATTATTTATACTTTAGTGTGCAATCTATGTTAATCCTCAAAGAAGGACTAACATTTTAAATATTATATATAACTGTGGAATGATACTTGGTCCTGATTTAGATGTGTTCTAAATATCTGGGAGCAGTTATGCTGGTAAATATGGAAAGCAGAAAAAAGATCTCCCAGCATCTACTAAAGTTCATAACACTTAAGCAGCCCCCTGCTCTGTTTCTTTGATAGACCAGTAAATATACACATTGCACTCTGTCCCTCTCCTGCAATCTCTGGACAATTTGTTTTCTTCTGGAATTTATTGCATTTTATAATGTTAATAAATATGCATGTGTCTTAGCTTTCCTAGTAGATTTATTTGAGGACATGATTTTTGTCTAATTAAACTTCATGACTGAAAGTAGTGCTTTCTTTTGCACACAGTAGACGCTCAATATGTGCTTATTGACTAAATGAATGCTTTACCAGTTCTTGAGCTCAAAGAGAAATCTTAAATTTTTTTTCAACAAAGGATAATAATTATACTATTATAAAAAGATTATATACATAAAAATACTTATATGGGATGAATAATATTAACACATCATATTTATTCTTTCAGCCCAATTGGATTCAGTTTTCCAATACCTAAACAGGAATAAGGCAATAAAATCAAGTAAATTTCATATTATCAGGCCAACTGGTTATATCCAGTAATGGTCCATTAAGCCCATAAACATATTAATTTTCTGCATGAAGTCACTTTTTTTCATTCTAAATGCATTGATAAGTAATGTATCAGTTTATTTCTAGGAGCTGGTTTCTTGTAATAATACCTTTGATTTGTTTTTCCTCTTGAAGTAGAAGAAAGAAGCCCTATATACCCTTTTTGAAAGCTGCTTTTTCTATATTATGAAAAATTATTCTTTGACTGTGAGTAACTTAGATAACCGACAGCAGGACTTTCTCCTCTCTTTGGAAAGGGGGCTGTGGCACTCCTGTGCAGAGTGACTCCACCGCAACACAATGACTGACATAGCCAAGCTGACGTGGGAAGAGCCCTCTGGTTAGCTCAGTGGGAGGAAGCGTAGTGGGGGAATAAGGGGGCGTTGTGAGTCTCCTTGTTCTTCTGATAGCATCCTGATTCTTCCTGCCCATCTTAAGTCTAGGATGCAGGCTCCTCATTTCCATGAAGAAAATGTGCATTCTGTACCAACATATATTATAGAAATTTAGCTTAGCAGCCAACTGCTGGCTGTCCCAGCCTCTGTCTAACTTCTATTGATTTTAGTGAAACAGCTCCATCTTCATTTCCCTTTTGCAGTCTCTCCCATCTCATACTCTCCTTTCCCCACAATCCTTATTCATTCTCACTGCATCTCAAGATCCATCTTTATAAAGCCATTTCTGAGACTAGTCTTCACTGGCAATTTTTTTTAAAGAACTGGAGTCCTGAGCAAGTTCAAACTTGATATTGGAATTGAATGTCCATTCCTTCCAAAAATCTGACCCTGGGCTCCATCGTCAAGTCTGATGTGATGCTTTTTAGTCCTCTGTGCTCTTAGGCCTGTTTCTTTCTACCTCTTCTAAGATCACAGCTTTGCTTCACTGGTGTGCCATTTCCTACTCATATTTCAGACTCCTTCCTTGGGGTCAGTAAACAGGCTTCGGTCGCACCCATCTAAAAAATACCCTCCTTAATTTACATGTCCCTTCTTCTAATATCCTATCTCCTTCTTTCTTTGTATAATAAGAGTATTCCTCAAGTGGCATGTATGAGGGTCCAGGTTCAAACCCCAACACCACATACACAACTAAGTGGAGGAAAAACAAAAACCACATTAAAAAATAAATAAAATTGACTCACAAAAACAAACAAAAAAGATGATTCCTCCTGCTAAGTCTTTTCTGTCTGTCTGTATCTGTCTCTCCCTCCCCTGCTCTTTGCTTTCTCTCCCTTACCTCCTTTTCTCTATCCCTTCTGTCTTTCTCCCCCTCGTAGTCCCACCCAACTGCCCTCTCCCTCTCACCATCTCATTCAAAGCTTTCTTACTTCTCATTCACTCAGGAAACCTTTTGAAGTCAGACTATGCCTCTAATATGCCACTGAAATTCTGCTGGAAAAGCCACCTGTGACTTCCTCATTGCCAAATCTTTCTCTTTTGCATGGAACACCATGGGCACTCCTTGGCTGAAACTCTTTCCCTTGATTCTGAGAGACCTCTCTTGTTCTCCTACCACCCCTCTGAGCACTTTGTATCAGTCACTGCTGGGGGTAATCTTACTCTGCCTACCCCTTAAATATTAAAGTCTTAATTTTCCAGAGGTCTGTCCTCAGCCTGCTTCTCTTCTTTTTCTATGCTTTCCTTCTCAGTCCAGGGCTGCACACATCAACAACTGTCACATTTGCCTCCCTGGTCCAGACCTTTCTCTTGGCGCCAGTTTCACAGTTTTGGGGCTGTGACTGGGGATTCCACAGACATTTGTCATGGAATATATTCACAGGCCTGCTTCTCCAGATTTCCTTTCCTTTCCTTCCCACCAACCAGCTGAGGATCTAAAGAGAAACCTGGAATGAGGTCATCAGCCAGTTCTCCTGGGGCCTTCCATGCTCATGGCAGCTGTCTTCTTGAATATGCTTCTCTCCACCACCAGCCCTGTGCTCATGCCTGCCTCTGCTGTCTTAAATCTGGACTATTCATTTTCCATCCATATTAATCATGTCATTAAATTGTCATAATTTGTGTCCTATCTCTCTTTTCTACATCCTTTCCAGCTTTTTAAATAGTTGTTAATAGTGTCACTTATGTTTTCCCTCTTTTAAAAATAATACCATCAACTGATTTCACTTACATATAATTTCATTTTGGTTGAATTTTCTTTAAAATCCTTTTTAAAGCACAATGGCACATAGCTTAGCTTGGTACTAAGCCTCTGTGACAGGAGGAATAACATAAATGTATCAGTGCATCTATATTTTCTATGTCCTATGCAAATAAAATTTTGTAGATTGCTCAATCATGTCATACTATTAAATGAAGTAGCCTATTCAGAAGCCATTATCAATGCTATTGTAAACTTCAAAAAATAGGGGGCTATGCCTAGTGTTAAGTTTAGTTTGTCCACTGACTGAAAATGAAATGGATTTCCAGAAATCAGATCTAAATAATTATTGACAAATCACCTTGACTTAGTCACATGTACAGATATGGCTATATTGCTCAATACTATAATTTACTTGTTTATAAATTAAAATTAATATTTTCATTGTGGTAGTTAAAAAGATAGAATTCTTTTTTTTTTTTTTTTTAGTGAGTGGGACAGTGAGAGAGACAGAGAAAGGGAGAAACAACTTTATTGAGTTTTTCACATGGCCTTAGTTGCTTCAATACTTAGTTGTGTACATGGTGCTGGGGGTTTGAACCTGGGTCCTTGTGCTTGCCAGGCAAGCACTGAAACCGCTGAGCTACCACTCTAGCCCCCCAAAATAGAATTCTTGATAAAACCCTACATAACAACTGACTTTTATTATTGCCATGTGAAGCTGCTGGCTAAGTATCATAAATCACTAATAATAGACTTATTACCAATAGAACATGAGATTGCTTCTTTACTTGGGAGGGAGACCAAAACCCAAAACGCCAAAACATACTGATCTTCTAGCAGAAATATTTCAGACCTTTAAGTCAGTAAACTTGACTTGTAATCTCAAGCTAAATACTTTTTTCCTTCAACTCCAAAGACTATATTTTTTCCTATTTTACTTCTGAAATGAGGATGCATCTATTTAATGTTTATGGTTTTCCCCCAAAGACGCTTTTTAAATTTATAGTGCTACACGTGAAATCTGATAGCTATCTGACAACTGACTGAATCATATCTTTTCTTGAGGTCTGTTTTCTTATCTGTAAAATGAGAGATTATTATCAGAATGTTCTCTCTTCTAAAGGATATGATTACAGCATAACCCTTTTAGTGGGCAATGCCATACTAAACATTACTCTAACGTATGAGAGTGGTTAAACAGATTCTGCATTCCACCTTTGTAAAAGAAAGCTGCAGTGACTCTAGGAGGTGCCACCCGAGCTCAAGGTGTTCCCAAAGGTCTGCACCTGAGAGTCCTGGCAAAAATGTGTGTTGTCACCTGGGAAGAGTTCATCAAGGAAGGTTTCTGAGAAACCAGACACCTTGAAGGTGCTAGTTGCGGAGCTACTTGGCAGTCGCAGAATCCTCACACTCAAAGAGGAGAAACTTTGACCTGAAGTGCTGGGCCAATGCTGAGTCTGAACACAAGGGCCGATGCACGTGATCGTTAACATTCATCCAGAGCAGACATGAGCTCAGAATTGAAGAGCTTAGCTTGTCTGTAATACGTAAAAGATTCTGGGTAAGGAATTACAAGGAATATGTTTGGAAATCAGAAACCAAATGACCTTTGGAACGAACGGTGTGCTGCCTGTTCCGCGGTCCTCATTAGTTCACTCATTCATATTCTGAGGATGTTGCATAGTCTGATTTCCTCCACTTGAAGATCAGCTTGAAGGCTGAAAGAGAATGATGACAACAGATTTGCTTGTCCAGCTGCACAGAGCAGTCCTGGACTCCAGCTGTCAGTCCCCACATGCCCCTGGACCCCTCTTTCATGCCTTTTACCATGGCAAGCTCCTGCTTGGAGCTGGAACCATCCCTCCCCACTAAGGGAGGCCAGTGTGGCAGGAACTGTGCACTCCTGTATGCAAGCTTTGTTTTCAGGTTTAATGTGTATAAAAAGAAACAGAGACTATAACAAACACCCACACAAACACCCTGCCCCCAGAAGTAACCAGCGTTTCTATTTGTTTACTCGTCAGAGCTCTTTTTTGTCCTCTTCTCTCTAGAGGCTGCCAATAGCACGAATGTTTATTTTGCCAGTTAAGTATGAGTTGCTCAAGTTCCACTCTTAGTTAGATGGTATGTTAGGGCTAATCTTTCTTATTTAAAAATCTGTGATCTCCTAGAGGAGTTGGATAATTCAAAGTTGTCTGTCTTTTTCCCTTTGAACATCCTTACTAGGTTCAGTCCAAAGAGAGTGTAACAGAAAGATTCTAACCCACTGTGAATTTATTTGGTGGCTACTATTTGCCTGTTCTATGCTATTGAGATAAAAGAAGAAAAAGTAGGGAGAACGAAAGGAAGATAGAAAAGGACGATGAAGAAGTGGCGTAGTTCAATTCCTCTTATCAGGGCTGCAGTGTCTACAAACGTGAACTAGGAAATGGTACAAAAGAGTGGCAGGGAGGAACGTTTTTCTTTTTGCTCCACTCTTTTAAGACTTTTGTCTGGGGCTCTATAGATTTGATTGACAAAAGACAGATTAACAAGATGAAAACAGAAGTTTATTAACATGTGCAGCACATAGCACATAGGGACATTCAGTGATGAATAACTCGGAGGGGCGGTTAGCACTGTGAGCTTGTATAGAATCCTAACAAAAGAACAATAGATTTGTAAAGCAATGACAAGACAAAGAAAAGGACTTTAAGTTTCCAGGGTAGCAAATTGTGGGAAGGTGAATATATGGGGAACTAGTGGGGTTGTATAGAGCCCTTGGGTGCCATCTCTGGGTGAAGGATCTAGGGTGGTCCCCAGTAACTAACTGTCCTTCCTGGTAGAGAAGGCAGGGTATCTTTACAAATTTAGGTCCTGCTTTTAGGCAAATATAGAAAGGGCAGAAAGCTTTTCTTGTATCTGCTTCTTCTCAATTGCCTGAAATAATCAGTATGCAAAAGTGGTTTATTTGGGGCTGGCATCTTCTGCTTCAGTATAGGATAGGGCTACAGGTATATTCTATATAATCAGAGCCAAGGATAAGGATCAGAAGGTATCATGCATTTCTAGAAGGAGAGAATTTGTACAGAGTGGTTACTGGAAGATTTATAGATGGAGACCAACTCTTCCTGGGTTGTGGTGGAGAGTTATTTTTAGAGCCAAGGCATAATGAAAGAGGAATGGAGTGTCCTGGAGGGACATAATGGAAGCAAGATCATATTGTATGGAAGCGACAGATTGTGGCAGAGCTGTATAGATCAGCTGGAGAATATTTCATCTGTCACACTGGCAATTATATTTTCAATCATAATAGCTAGTAAAGGTTGATTGTTTAGGAATGACACAGTGTGCAAATTTGTAAAAAAAAGAAAATTGAAGGGAACTTTGTCTCAAAGCCTTAAATATATGTGTTCTTCAACCTATAACATAGCCATGAGGTTTATAACAGAAGGGAAAGAAAAGGAAATAAATTTCAAAAAAAGTCATTGTACTTATAGATATTCTGTTTTTAAAAGTGTTATAGTCATGGTAAATTATATGGAATAATCATAAAATATACTAAGAAAAAATAGTGCAAAGCATAGAAAATCAAATATGCATCATTAAAAAATTATGCACATAAAAAAGACTTGGAAAAAATACACCTAAATATTAACAGTGATTACCTCTGGGACTTGGAATTACTACTCATTTCTATTTCCTTCTTTTTGCTTGTCCATGTTTTCTAAACTCTCAGTTAATTTGCTTTTGTAATAAGAAAGAAAATTATAAAAATTGCAGACCATAACAATTATGCATTTGTTAAAATAATCTGAAATATATTGAACCAGAAGATTGATGAAATGAAAATATTTTAATTTATAAAAGAAGCTGGATTGTGCTTATTCTGGAATGTGGTGTATAGCTATATTATCAAAATTCCCAAAACCATGTGTTTGAGGAAAAAGAACCAGACATTCCTAAACTTATAAGACATAAAGAATAATTTAGGAGTTCTCAGGACTGAGTTAGGTAGATTTAAAGGCTGAGTTAATTTGTTTAAGAAAAACATGCTGCCCAGAGCAGTTCAAAGAAATATTCTTACTGGACAGAGAATCTGACATGTAGACTAATGTCAGCTGGCTTTTAATGGTTGATTAACTACTCTTCAAATTCTTATTTATTGCTTAACATGATATGCAAGCAAAAAACAATTGTATTTCTGTCCTGAGATAGGGCCTTTCTCCATCCTTCCCAATGGAGGAGGAGGGATGGAAAACATTTTCTTCCAGCTTTATTATTCTATAGTTCTATAATTGTAGCAAAAGTTGACATTCAAATTGCCATGCTACACACAGGATCATTCTGAACTAAAGAGGAACCTCAAGTGATGCAGAGTTGTACATTCATTTAAACCAACTTGTATTTTGGAGTCAGTGAAAAGTTACCATGGGATTTGAATTAGGTGATTTTTATGCAGGACCCATGACCAGTTCTAATGGAATTGCTCTGACTTATGTGGCAGATACCTTTACAAATATATACACACAAGTATTAGAATTAATTGGCCCTTCTTCCATGGGTGTGTGTGTGTGTGTGTGCATGCTTACAGTTGTGCACACCACATCAAATGTGGGACTGCTTAGACAGCAGAGAGCAACTAAGGATGGCAGCTGGCTCTGGTTCCAGAGTTCCAGGAGCCCTGGGTTAAAAAGTATCCCAAACTGTTATCTTATTCACAGATTTGCATATTTAATAAAAAGGAAGCAAAAAAAAAAAAAAAAAAAAAGCAAACAAGAGAGGGCCTTGCAAGGACAAATATATATACTGGACCAGGATGGAGGTAAATCATTGATTCAGTTCCATGTAGTTGGAATCCAACGGGAAAAAGAAAAAGAACACAATTATTCCCAGAAATAATTTGCCTACCAAATTATATTATCATAGTGTGTGCATTTACAAATATGTAACAAAAATCTCATGAATATGTACAACTATAATGCACCATTAAAAATGTGGAAAAAACTGAAAAGAATTAAACTTTTAAGGTAAAAAAATTTGCCTTGCTGCTGGTAAGATTGTCAAGAAAACTGACGACTTTTCTTCCAGCAAAAACATTTCTTGCTTTTTTCAGTATATAAGATAAGTTTAGGGGCCGGAGTGGTGTTTCGGTGGTCACAGCACTTGCCCGGCATGCGCAAGTATATGGGTTCAAACCCCAGCACCCACGTTCAGAACTAAGTGTCAGAGCAAGAAAGCCATGTGAAAAACTCAATGAAAATTGATTCTCTCTGTCTGTCTGTCTGTCTCTCTCTCTCTCTCTCTCTCTCTCTCTCGCTGTCCTTCTCTCTAAAAAAAAAAAAAAGAAAAGAAAAAGTTAAGTTTAGATGAAACTTGAAACTTGGAAGTTTTAGCCCCAGAAATTTGCTTTCAAAAT
This sequence comes from Aplodontia rufa, assembly GCA_004027875.1. NCBI lineage: Eukaryota > Metazoa > Chordata > Mammalia > Rodentia > Aplodontiidae > Aplodontia > Aplodontia rufa. The sequence continues at coordinate 47,465 of PVKS010006139.1, forward strand.
TATAATTCTTTGTTCTTTGGATGTCCAGCGTATCTCAGAACCTGTCAGAAGCTGAGCAGCCACAGGCTTTAGCATTAGCTGGAGTCTGGATGACAGGAAGGGCAGCTGAGACTGGGCAAGAGTCCAATGAGACAATAAGGCATTGCTGTAGCTTTTATATCAACTGTGTTCTTGTCCTCTGCCATCCCCCTTTTCTAGTCTTAAAATTGGCTCATGGTGCATATTTGAGAATATATTGTTAAGATCTCTAGTGTTATAAAATGGAGAGAAAAGTCCATAAAACATTAAATTAGTGCTTATTTTCTCTCCTCCTAGCAGTGACTAAGAAAAGAAAATGAGGTTAAACCCCTCCTAACCTCACGTCTTTCATGCCCTGCATGCAGATCTATCTGGAAAGCATCTGTGCTTGGAGGTGGTTGCTGTGTGTGTACACAAACACTCAAGTGGTGGGGAAGTCCATGACCCAGCTATTCAGGGATGCCTGACACAGAGAAGGGGTTTTATTTTCTGAGCTTTTATTTGAAGGAATCAATATCAGAAAGTTGGGTAGACACAGCAATGCCGAACTTTTCTTTAAATGGTCCCAGAAGCAAACTAGCTTTTTTCATTGGACATTATCAGAGAAAAAAAATATATATATGTATATATTTTTGTTGTGTATGTAGTTTAGTGTCCCTGGATCCCAGGATGAGGAGAATGAGCCTCCAGAGTCAACGTGGGCAAATAGCTTGGCTGCCACCACCTGGTCTGAGGCTGCTACCACTCTTGGGCCATTGCTCAGCCCCCTTGAGGGCATGAACACCAGACCTCCAAGTCCTGGGTTGATTTTACAGCAGGATAATTTGGTGTACAAAGGTAAGAGAAACCTGGCAATCAATTTCTGTACCTACAATGTGAGGTGGGTACAGGAAAGATGGTCTCTAAAATCTCATCCAAAGAAAGAATGTTATGACTCTAGATAGGAAGGACGGAAGATATATTTCACTGGGTTATATATAAAACTTAAAAACTAGCTGGAATAAATTTGGTTTTAAAAGTGTAAAGCTGTCACTCTTATTTCAAATTGAGTGCCTTTGGAGAGGATTAGATTCTATTTGCCATAGTCCAGCTGCTGCCTGTTGTCTTACACACATGTAGGCATTTGAGGTTTAAGCCCCTTCATTGAAGAAGAAATGAGGAAAAAGCTAAAATTTAGATTTTGACTCATCAACACATTTTCTATGGAGTTGATATATAAGGAAATTCATTATTGTACATTTTTTATGAAACATGCAAGAGATAAAGCATTCATGTTTAGATTGGCTTGGAAAAAAGTTATACCATACACATTATTTAGTTTTCAAGAGCAGAGGTAGAAGTCTTTCTTTCCATTTGGCCTAAGGAGCCCTCTAATGAGATGGAGAAAGGACAGTTTTGCTATAAAGAAATGAAGCTTAAGACACAAACCATCTCACACAATAGAAGTCCCACACAACAATTTTTTTTTCTTCCCTCACCTTGGATTCACTTCTTCAGGTGGAATCAATGTACTAAAAAGACTCACAGAGTAAAAGGGGATTTAACAGTGCCAGGCACAGCTACTCTGTAAGCTGAGATGAGAGAGTCACTTGAGCCCATAAGTTTGAGGCCAGCCTGGGCAACACAGTGAGACTCCAACTCACAGATGGGAAATTTAAAGGAACCTCATTGGTACAATATGGCTTTATCGTTCTGGCTCTCTTTTGCTTTCTTATAGTAGGTACATTTCTGAAATTTATTTGTAAACTGACACTAAAAGGTCATATCAAATTTTTAGCAACCTGTAAGACCTGTTCTTCAGATAGGGGATTGTGATGTAAATAGCCCCTCATTTTCCTTTCTTTGGTAACTTACAAGGTTTTCCTTTTTAGGAGGCAGAACATGTTCACAGTGGTATTTTCTATCAATAAACTGAGAGGGAATATGTACAGAAGGCAAAAGTCATTTTCATTCCAAATATTAATTTGATTTAAAATCAAACCCAAAGTAAATGAAAGAAGATCTATATTTCTCATATCAACTAATCCCTACAAAAGTGTTAGTAAATAAAGTCTTACTTATGCTTCACTCACTTATGTGAGACGTTTTTACATTTTATTTAAAGAGAAGGACGGAGAGAAGGAAAGAGAGAGGAGAAAGAGAGAATCAATTTTTATTGAGTTTTTCACGTGGCTTTCACTGCTCTGACGCTTAGTTGTGTGTGTGGGTGCTGGGGTTTGAACCCGTGTACTTGCGCATGCAGGGCCAGTGCTGTAACTGCTGAGCCACTGCTCCAGCCCCCATTTTTACATTTTTAATGGGGTTTTATGAAGATCAAAAACTTTTTTTTTCAAAGGAATGAATATCTAGTGGTAGAACTTCAGGTGGTGGGTAGAATATAGGTGTTTTATTGGATGCATTCTTTCACTAATTCAGAACCATGTATTTCATGAAGCTTTTACTTTTCATCCCAGAAGAAAAACCTCTACTAATGCATTATCCTTTTCTCACCCTAGATCCTAGATGTTTGGAAGCCTTGAAGCCTGGAAACTGTGGTGACTATGTGGTTCGATGGTATTATGACAAGCAGGTCAACTCTTGTGCACGCTTTTGGTTCAGTGGCTGCAATGGCTCAGGAAATAGATTCAACAGTGAAAAGGAATGCCAAGAAATCTGCATTCAAGGATGAGCAGGTAAATTAACATGCCCCTATCAAAAGTCCAGAAAGAATTCAATGCAAAGTGCCATTTTTGAGTTTATACTAAGTATTTACAATTTAAAAATGTAATGGAATCCTTACAATAACCATATGGCGTGGGTGGTGTTAACTGCTTATACAGACAGGAAAACTAATACACCGACAGATTTAATAACTTGTCAACTGTCCTCAACTAAAAGGTGGTGGATCCAGCTGGGGACTGGGATCAGGGCTGTATAACTTCAGTACACAGGCTCTGTCTACTTTACAATGTGTAATGTGATTCCCATTCCTGGTAATTCTGTCATACACACTATATCGGGTCAAATCCCCATCCCTGCCCATGGCCGTACTCCTGATATCTTCACATCCCCATCTCTAGTGGAAGGTAGGTGGTGGGGAATGGAAGGACTTTGGTTAAAATTAGAAGTGATCAGGATATGCTTATGTATGAGTGCTGGGTTAGGAGCGGGGAAGGTGAAGATTGTTAGATTTTTCTATACCTGCCCTAAAAGTCATAGTTGTCCGAAATCAATCTGAATTAAAATTACTCAAATGTATTAGAAACTTTCACTTTGTTTCTCTAACATGTTTGGTAACAAGAACAAGGCCTTCATTGTATGTTAATATATATATATATATATATATATATATATATATATATATATATATATATATAATCTTAAAAGCTAGAAAGAGCTGAGCAAGGTAAGGGCAAGCTGCATTTTTTTTAAGAGAGAGAGGGACAGTGAGTGGGGGAGAGGGAATCAGTTTTATTTAGTTTTTCATGAGGCCTTCATTGCTCCCACACTTAGTTATGTACATGGTGCTGGGGTTTGAACCTGCATCCTTGTGCATGCCAGGAATGTGCTGTAACCGCTGAGCCACCATTCCAGTCCCTAAACTATATATTTAAACAAAGCAAGTTTTTACATCCTTTCTTTAAAATACATGAATTGGACTTTCAATTTTGTGGGTATGGAATGAGAAGCTACTTGGCAGCCAAGAACCACTTGAAGTCCACATCTGCTTTTGAGCAGGGCAATTTAAAGATAGGACTCACACTGAAAAATGAGCCACCAAATTGAAATATGAGTAATGGAGAGTTATAAAGAATTCAGTCTGTCACTTTATAGTAATTTTGTGACATCAAGTCTGGGAAAACCATTAGTTCTGAGCTAAGCTCAAACAGCATTTGTATATGTCATCTGACAACACACTTTCTCCTTCTTTCAGACTTCAATTCTCATTCAAGTTCAACAATACAGAAAGGAGCTCTCAAGGAAGAAGAAAGTGGAAGAATAGCCATCTTAGCAAATAATAATATTTCAATTTTGGGGTGTAATTAAAATTATATTACATAATATTTGATACTACAAAAGCATGATAATAAGATGAGCTCCAGTAAACATATAACCTAGAGCATGGAGCAAGCATACCTACTCTATGGAAGTTCTCAAGTGCCTGTCTGCCGTCACAGCCCCCTGTTCCATGCTAGGGACATACTGTCTTGAACTTTATCTTGCTATTGTTTTTAAATGTATATTTACATGTAAAACTACGTGTATCTGTGGATCTCTGGACAATATGTTTAGTCCTGCATATTTTAGAGCTTTGTAAAAATGACGGCATACTTTAGTCTTCTGCAACTTGCTGTTTTCATTCGACATTATAATTAATCATATATTTTAACATAGAAATATATTCCTAAGTAACTTACTTAGGTTTCTGAGCTTTGGAAAATGTGTGTTATAGCTGAATGCAGTGGCAGATACCTATAATTCTAGTGACTTGAGATGCTAAGACAGGCGGATTAAAAGTTCAAAGACATCCTGGACAACTTACTAATACCCTATCTCAAAATAAATAAATAAAAAGGGCTGGGGATGTAGCTCAGTGGTAGAGCACCTGCCTAGTGTGCTCAAGGCCTTGGTTTTGATACCTGTCACTATAAAAAAATTGTGATATAATATGTAGTTCTCCATAGTTTGTTAGACTATTAATTGTTCATGTACATTTATTTACTTTCATAGCTGCATAATATTTATATGAATGTACCACAATATATTTAACCATTACTTTGGTATGATCAATCAAGTTGTTTACCTTTCATTTTTTTCATTCTACCAGTGTTGCTATGAGAGCTTTTATTCATGTCTCTGGGTAAGCACACACCAGTGTTTTTCTAGGGTACATACCCCAAAGTAGAATTGCTTAGTTGCAGGGTATGTAAATATTAAAAACCAGTATATATCATACCAAATACCAAAGTATTTAAACCAATTTATTATAAATTCCCAACTGTTGTGTACAAGAGTCACCATTGCTTGATATTTTTGTAAATACTTAGTGATATCAGACTTCTTAATTTTGGTAAGGTGAGTGTGAAATGGTATCTTGTTTTAATGTAGTGTTCTTTAGTGACATCTGAACATGCTTATTTGGCATCTATGCTGCTGTTTCTGAGAAATGCCTGCTTATAACTGTGGGATATTTATTTTATTGGACTTGTTTCATTGAATTCTTGGAGTTCTTATATATTCTGAATTTTAATCCTTTGCTTGCTATTTGTTTTGATAACATCTTTAAAGCTTATCTTTCAGGTTTTCTTTCTTTGCCTCCCTTCCTTCCTTCCATTCTTCCATCTGTCTTAAATTTAAAGCAGTAATATTTACCCATCTCCCCTTTTGCAGCTAACACTTCGAGCTCTTTGTTAATGCCTCTCAGCTTCTCAGCCACCATTCTTGGATGAGAAACTTCTCAAGGGACGAAAAACACTGAGTTCCCTTCACCTCTCTAGATTTCCATCTTCATATCTAGTGATTCCTTATCCTCTTATTAACTTCTTGGTAATTTCTAGGTGGTTTCTTTTTAATTTGTTTAATCTTCTTTAGTTGTCCTTGGCATAAAAGTTTGAGCAACATAAGCTACATAAAAAGCCTCTTTTTTTCTTTTCTTTCTTTCTTTTCTTTTTTTTTTTTTTTCCCCAGTACAAGAGTTCTATCCCAGGGCTATAACCCCAAGCCTTCTATCATTTTGTTGTTGTAGGATAAAGGACATTGCATGTTTTCTTACTTTCTGGAAACTCAGCAACACATTAAAAAGTATATATTAGTCACCATATGTTCTTTAAAAGTAGGACATTTCATCATATTTTTATTCTTTCAAGCTTTTCATAAGTATGCCCCATAGAAAATTGATATGCAAACATGTTATAATGTTGATATGGGTATTTGTCTCTTTTTCCACAATATCATTGTCTTCCCTCTATAACTAACAAAGTCCTAATACTTCAAGGACACCTCAAAGGCCTCTTTCTTTACAGGCTTTCTCATTCCTGCCCTGCCCAACACTAAGGACCCAAAGTACTTGGCTTATGTCTCCATTCTGTACATTTTCCACAAGCTGAGCTGCTTTGCACTTTGTGGGGCACATCTATAAATTTCCTTTTGCTGCTATAACAAATGACCACAGATTTGGTAGCTCGAACAACCAAAATGTATTATCTTAAAGTTCTGTGGTCAGCAATTAATTACACATCTCAATGGACTAAAATCAGGTGTATGTAGGGCTGTGTTTTTTTCTGGAGGGACTGGGGGAGAATCCATTTCCTTGCTTTTTCCAATGTCTAAAGTTCACGCACATTTCTTGGCTGTGGCCTCTTGCTGTTTTTAAAAGCAACAACAGCAGGTTGGGTCTCAGGCCGCCATCTTTCAGGTTCTCTGACCATAGTCAGGAAGGCATCTTTACTGCTAAGGACTCATGTGATTAGATAGTCCCACTTAAATGCTCCAGTATAAACTTCCTGTCTGGAGGTCCTTCACGTGTCACATCTACAATGTTCCTTTTGCCACATAAGGTAGCATATTCATAGGTTTGGGGGATTAGGAACTGGACATCTTTGGGACCATTATATCATCTACCTGTTCTTGGAGCAAAGACATCCTTGTTTGTCTCTGTATCTCTACTTCCTTTATTGAGGAAGAACTCAATAAATTTTTAAAAATTGAATTCATTTTATAAAGATCATTATAGAAATAAATAGCTATTTTCAAGGAGAAACAGAAAAAGATATGGGGAAAAATCACGCCAGTTTAAAAGAAGGGTAAGGGAAAAGTGAGGTGTCGATGAGTGAAAGCTATTGCCTTCTGGTTCCCTTTGAGATTAGCACTCACTTTCTCCCTCCCTACCCCATCACAAGCAACCCAAAGGGAAAGTCAGAGGGATTATTGTCTAACTAGACTAATTATCAAAGAGAATGAACTGAACTATCTGAGAATTAATTCTGGAGAAGAGACTGATGGTTTACATTTTTACTTTAGGATATTCTTAAAAGATGTGATGAGAGCATTTCTGGTCAGTTGAAAAGCCCATAGAGATGAGAACCGTCTATGAAATTTTTTCTGTTCTCACATGAAAAAAGGACAGAATGCGCATACAAAATGCTGATACCAGAATATGAACCTAAAGAAGTGTCCCTTGAAAATTCAGATATTGAGAAATTTTTAGTATTTTATTAAGTACTAATGATATTCAACAATTTTATTAAAAACTTTATTGGTATGTTAAATATCACAGATGATCATTTCTATTATTTTTATTTAATGGAAACCTCAGTTTCAGTAACAATACGAAATGCTCTTATCAGTTATTTGTAGTTTGCTAAATTTGTAAAATGACAGGCTTCATGACTTAAGTCTTTATATTTGTTGTAAACACGTCAATGAGAGAATGAGAAAGTTATTTGCAACACCACATAACAGAATTTTTTCATATGTTGGATAAACCCAGAGCTCCTATAAATGAAAAAGAATAAAGAAAAACAGGAAAATGAAAGGAATTAGCAATTCAAAGACAGCCAATAAACATAAGAAAAGATGCTCTGCTTTAATCATGGGAGAAATGCATATTAAAACAGGTCCAGATGGGGCTAGGGTGTGAAGAGTGCAGGTGATTCTGCTGAGCCGCCTTTGCTGACAAGCACCAAGTGGGAGTCTGAACAATGCCATCCTTAAGAGAGCCTAATACTTGACTTGGAATGTTAGGTATTTAACTATTTATTCCTTTTCCCTCTATAAATCAATAATTCAATATCTTTAGTTAATAGCAATGCAAAGATAGATTAATACTGTTGAAGTAGCCAAGATTTTTTTCCTTATTATGACATCTTGACGTGAAATGTCACTAATATAGGTTAGAATAGTCTAGAGATGTGTGTATGTGATTGTTAAAATTAGAACAGTCTCAAATCATATTTCACACATATATTTGTGACATTACATTTTTAAAAATTTTTAAATATTGTACTGATTTCACTCACAAAGCAATGATCATTATCATTTTATATAACTCAATAGTCCTTGAAAACATCCTTAAACAATTTATTTAAAGTCACACCTGGAATTTTTAGCCATGTTTTAATCAGGTTAAGAAAAAGTGACTCTTAGACTCACCCAGACTCCTTAAAGTCCTGTATCTCCTTGCTTGTTATCAGATCGAGACAAATACCCTAAGGCACTGGGCAGGCTTGGGTTTGTGGTAGGACATTTTCTCCTCCTGAGGCAGCTCATTCTTTAGGGAACACTGACTCGCACTCCTATAACTGGAGCTAGATGCCTCCTGGCTTCACCGCTCATTCATTCCTGCTCTGACTTTGTGGAGCCATAATAATGATTGTGTTATTATTTTAGGATAGTCAACATATCCTCTTTTATCTGGCTGTGTGAGTAGCTTCTCATGTTTCCAGTTCTTTGCGGTCCTGTCCTCCAATTCTGAGTATTGCCCCTCCAGCGTCTGAAGATGATCCTGGTGACTAGAGAGGAGAGGGGGCAAACTAGCAAGTCCTGTGTTCTAAGTGTTGTATTCCAACATGGACTCCACCATCATCAGTAAAAGACAGGGAAAGGTCCCTCTGTCTTGAAAACAAAAAAGACACATAAGAATTACATAATAGGACTTTTGTTTTTCTGGTAGTGGGGATTGAACTCAGGACCTTGCACATGCTAGGCAAACACTCTACCATGGAGCTCTAACCCCAGCCCCATATAGGAATTCTAAGTAGCTATTTAGGAGTTGTGGACTGCAAAGACTTCTCTGCACACTTTCCTCTGAAATGGATTGGAGCCTTCAATTTTATTTTTACCAATCCTTCAAATTTGCCCTTACACTCCACACTCATAGTTTCTTGACATTATTTTTAAATACTAATGGAATTCTCCACTTATTTCCTCCTTGGCATATTAGTTGGTGTTATGTTAAATTTATCATTTGCCCATTTCTCCTCCCTTGCATCTTAAGAAGGCTATGTTTTGTCAGTATCTGCAACTTGGGATTTTTCTCAAACTGATTCTAATATGAATAACACTGCTCAGACTTGCCTTCAGCTGTTTAAAAAACAACAATAACAAAATCAGAACATGTCCCTGCTGGAAAACTCAAAACCAACTCCTTCTTCTATGTAATTATCTCATCTCTAATCTTCTAAGAAATAAATATTGGAATTAGGACAGATTTTCTCTGTGGTGTATTACATGTTTTATTATTAGAAAAACACCGACAAACACAGTAAAATGGGCAGAAATTGTGCTGCTTCAAATTTTGGCATGTTATTTGAGTTGTTCCCATACTAAAAAGTTGAGGTAAAGTCTATTAAATTATGTCTTGTGTCACCTTCCACCATCACTGCAAACCAGCAGCCTCTCTGTATTCCATTTTTCTTTGAATGCACAATCTCCCAGCCAGTGACCTGCTCTGACCCCTGAGAAACAGTCCAGATTCTTTCTTCTCCCCCATTTCTCATTTTTGACTGCTCAGTGGATCTGTCCCATCTTACTTCTTCCTGTTCTCTCCACGTTGGGTCTGTTGATGCTCCAGTCTTACCCCTCCCCTCCCATCTCTATCTACCCAGTGCCATGAAGTTACAGTAATAGGGACCAAGTCATCTTTCTCCTAAAAATGTTTTAGGAGCTCTGCATTTTCTTCAAGATAAAGAGCAAACCTGTTAGCATAGTATTCAAGTTTCTACAGGATCTCACCTCTGTTTGTTTCCAGTTGATTTCCCTTCATGTCACTATGCATGCTCTTCAATGCAGCTGTTCTCAACTTTGACATTTTTTGAGAGCACCATTCATTTCTGTTTTGGAATTCCCCCCTCCTCCCTTTTTCTCTCTCTCCCTCTCTGCCTTCTTTACTTCCTCACTTACCATTATTAGATTCATTCCTTATCAGTAGACAAAAAGATACCTTATTCTTTTTAAGAGCATCAGAACTGGTCATTTTTTAATCAATCCATGTATGCTGGACATTTAAATGTTTCTAGTGTCTTGCTCTAATCACCAATGCTTCAGCAAATATCCTTGTACATGTTGGTCTCTAGGCCAGTATATCTATAGAATATATTTATACAGATATTATAAGGACAAAGAAATGTACTTTTGACCAGTTTCTTTCCTTAAAGGTTATATCAATTTATATCCCCAACTTAACAGCAAGCCTGCTTTTCCCCTTCTTACCATCAACTTTTTAATTTTTGTCCATCTGATGGGTGAAAATGGAGTTTCTCTTTAGTTGTAATCTGATTACTCTCAATTTTAGATTTTTAATATTGTGAAATATTTGATATATACAATAGAATGTGTATGTAAGTGGAGTTTATAGTCATTTAATCATTCAAAAACCTGTGTATCTACTTAGCTTAAGAAACAGATCTTTACCAGTACTGTTAGTTCTCCCTCTGAGTTTGCCACCAAGTGGATTATGTCAAAACGAAAGTAAAAATAAGTGATAATGATGATTTAGTATACCCAAGGATGTGTTATATGAATCTTTATTATAGTCAGCAATGTGCTATGTGGATCCTCAGGTTACATGGTAAAGGATACCGTATGTGGATATAAATACCTAAGGCCACTGACAATGGCACAAGACAGATACTAACTGCAACCTGGGGGAGTGAAGTTGGGCTCCCACAGTGGTTTGGGCTGGGAGAAGTCACTGAAATGCTAGTGTAAAAAGGAAGTAGCGCAACATAAAGGGACTGCTTACATTGGAGGTTGCAGTTCACCCTTGTCTTGGAGAACTAAGAAACTAAGAAAATTTTTAGAAATACAGCAATAAAATATGGAGAACAGTCATTTTTCTGAAATAGATATAAGTAAAGGAATAAAAAAAAACTGGAGCATTTAGAGGTTTCAATTATTAACATACCTGGGAAAGAAATAATTTACTTAATGACAAAAGGAACCACATGGAGACTATGGCCAGGTATTTTAAACAGGGTCTCATTCACCAGGAACAAGAGAATCAGTTTTTTCTTTATACTGGCCAGTGTGGTTAAAGACTAATCAAAAGCTCGTATACATTCTTTTTAGCCAGTGTGGACATTGTGATTCATTTTAATCACCCAGCACTACCTGGGAAAAGCATCCAGGTACAAGGAAATACCAGGTTTTTTTATTCCATCTCTGCTAAATATTTGTAATTGATTTATTTGGTTTGCTTGATAAAGAAAAAAAAAGTTAAACATATTAATAAAACTTTTAATCTTATAAACAATATTTATATTGCCTTATCAAAAGGCTCTGACTAATAATTTTTAAGTAGAATTTTGGCACAAAGAGGTGGAAAGTTTTTCCTGTGATATATTTTTTATCTGTCTTTTCCCATCAATTAGTTTCAAAATTAATAAATATCTTAAACATTTTACTGATATAAATATTGCTGCTCCTTCAGGTTATTTTTTATTTTCTTTTACATAAAGCTAAATGATATCCAAAATGAGTGGATATTTTATTACTGCTTTTGAGGAAAATGTCTGAAATCAATTTCTACAGGAAATTGAATGGTATCATTTGACTTCCTGAACAACAGAGTTGAAGGTATTAAAAGACTTCAGTAGTTTTCCAGTACTTTACGTTTTCTTTTGTTTCCAATTCCACATGGGGTAATCTTTGTTTTCTTTCGAATTCAAATAATATTGTACGACCTGTAATAGAGACAGCTATCTTATTCTCTAGATTCCTATCATTTTAGAAAGAATTTGTGTGTCTTCTGGGAAGAGTTCTTTAGTAAATGTAGGTACAAAAACATTTTGAACCCACTTAAAACTGGAGACTTCTGTCCCTGGTAATATGCAAGGGAAAGTCTTAGAAAAGTCTTTATGCTGAAAACAACTAATTTCTTGAAAAAAAAAAAGAATAAGATTCTCAAAATATATTTTTAAATCTTAAAATTTTTCCTCTTAAAATCAGCTAATGATATCTTAAGGAATCACAAAGCCAAAATCTGAAGAAAAATAAGAAATTAGGGATTTGTAGAACACTGGAACTGGTCTTGCCACTGAACTTTACCTTGTTATTTCTTAAACTTTGGTTTTAGTAACTTTTGAATAGGAAAAGGGAAAAAATTTAAAGATCAGGGTCCCACAAAACAGGAAATTTAGTCAGAGAAATTTGTACCAAAGGAATAATGACTGCAAAGGGTCATGAAAGAACTTCTAGTGTGATGAAAAGAGTCTAGATTTGAATAGGGACAGTTTATAGACCTAAGCAGCTAAAGAAACTCAAACAGGATTAATACAGAGAAAAGCACACCTGGCCATATCATGGTCCAACTGCTGAAAGCCACAGATGAAGATAAAAATTCTGAAAACAAAAAAAGAAAGAAAGAAAGAAAATGACACATTACATACAGGGGAACAACAGTAGGATTAACAACTGACTTCTTCACAAAAGCAGTGATGGCCAGAAGGCAGTGTCACATGTTCAAAGGCTGAAAGGAAAATATCTGTCAACCTAGAATTCTATGACCAGCAAAACTATCTTTTCAAAATGAATATGTTTTAAAAGGACCCAGAAAAATGAAAACTAGAGATAATTCACTCCCATTAGATAGATTCTATGAGAAATGGTGAAGGAAGCTCTCTACCTTAAGGAAAACTATGCCAGTCAGTCAGTAGAATTATAGGAAGAAATGAAGAATATCAGAAATGGTAAGTGTATAGATTAAAGTAACATAAATTAATTAGGATATTGGATTATATCACTTGATTTCCTGAATCAACAACTACAAAATGGTAGTGAACATATTATTTAAAGTCTTGAGTAGGCTTCTAGGACTTACTGTTTGCTTTTCTGTTTTTATTTTTAGTTTTCACTGTCACCATAGGAAAGTATTTTGCTTTCAATACAAAAAACATCCTACAATTTTTAACAAAAAGGGATTTTTTTAATTCTCTAAATTCTCACATTTTAGTATGTATGTGTATGCATACATATACATATGTATTCTATTACTTTCAATATGCATTTAAAAGATATATTATAAATAAAATTATTTCTATGTAATTTTGGATTTTTAACCTATACAGTTAATTATATATATGACAAATAGCAAAGAGAATGTTGAGAGAGGAAAACTAATCTATTTGTTGCAAGATTTGTATACTTTATCTGAAGAAATTCAATAGTAACTTTAATTATAATGGGATAAATTAAAATATGTATTATTACTAGAAAACTACTAAAATAATGTAAAGAATAGAACTAAAAGGAAGTAGAGGATTATCATGGAAAACTAAAAAATATTTGAATAACACAAAATAAGGCAAGAAAAGAAGGGGAGAAAGGACAAAAGACAGATGAGTCAAAGAATGAGAAATGTCAAATGACAAATATACATCCAAATAAGTAATTAAATTAAATTTAAGAAGAATAAATAATCACAAGGCAGAGAATGTGACACTGGATTTTAAAAAGCAAGAGTCAATTATATCCCATATACAAGAAATGTACTCTGCCAGGCATGAGGATGTAGCACAGTGGTAAAGTATTCCTGGATTTGATGCCCAGCTAAAAAAAAAAAAGAAAAGAAAAAGATCTTGAAAATAGAGAAAGAGGGCTGGTGGAGTGGTGGCTCAGCAGTTGCCTGGCATGCGTGAGGACCTGGGTTCAAACCCCAGCACCACATATACAACTAAGTGTCAGAGAAACAAAGACCTCTCTTTCTCTCTCTTTATCCCTCTTAAAAAAATCTTTAAAAAAATAAAGATTAGGAGTAAAAAGATCAGAAAAGATAAATCATAAGCATAGCAAAGATAGAATTGCTGTATTCACATATATGTGGCAAGTGATTTCCAATAGAAATTTGAGACATAAGGAGGAAAGGAAAACAAAGAAAAAAATGTGTAGGAAAATCTAAATAGATATTGCAGAAATAGCAAGAATATTCTGTAATATTTTTATTTTAAAAAATAATTACAATATAAAACAGAGGGAATGTAAAAATCCAAAGTGAGTAAAAGGAATTAAAATGTTCTAAGGTCCTTTATAGTCTGGTTAGGGGATAAAGGTGCTGGCTAATTTTAGACTTTGATGTGTTCAGTATACATGTGGAATTTCTCAGAAGATCAATACAATAGAAACAGAGAATATAACTTCCAGTCTAATAGATGGGGGGAAAAATGTGACGATATACATATATTTTATCATTCTATCATTCTTCCCCCCCCCCAAAAAAAGGAGTAAAAAGGAAACTTTGGGCAGATCAGATAAATAGGTCAAACAAAAGGTTGGATTTAAATCTAAATATATTCATAATTACATTAAATGTAATCAATGATAATACTGTAATATGAAAATATGAAAAAGTGTTCTACATCACTAGCAATCATAAAAATGCAAAACTGCTCTGAGATTCCACCTAACTCCAGTCAGAATAGCAAAAATGAAGAAAACAAACAATAACAGATACTGGAGGGGTTGTGGGGAGAAAGAAACACTAACACACTGTGGGTGGGACTGCAACTTGGTACAGCCACTCTAGAAAGCAGTGTGGAGACTCCTCAAACAATTAGGGATGGAATCATCATTTGACCCAGTTATCCCACTCCTGGATATTTTCCCAGAAGAGCTAGAATCAGCTTATTATAGAGATATAGCTACATCAATGTTTATAGCAGCTCAGTTTACAAAAGCAAAATTACAGAAGCAACCTAGATGCCCAGCACTGGATAAATGGATCCCAAAACTGTGGTATGTATATGTATGTATGTGTATATATATATATACACACAATGGAATTCTACTGAGATATTAGAAAAAATGATAACATGGCTTTTGCAGGTAAATGGATGGAAATAGAAAAAATTATGCTGAGAGAAACAAGCCAAACCCAGAGACTTAAGGGTTGAATGTTTTCTCTCATATGTGGAAGCTAGAATAAAACCTAAGAGAGGATGAAAGTTAGTCAAGTTTATTTAACAGACACACCATATCTGAACTAACACATAAGTTGTGGGGACTATGGCTATGAAGGATGAGGGGGAGGAGAAAGGGAAGAAAGGGAGGGGAAAAAGGGTGTGCTCAATACTGTAGAGTACTGTTGACTCCCATGAGAACCTCAATTGTACCCAGGCAGATGTAAAAATCTAGTATTTTCAAGATTTAAATTATATGTATATGGTCATTTATATTTTTAAGACCATAGAATATTTGGGTAACATGGTTATATTATTTGACAAAATAGAAGTATAAAGAATACTATACCTAACAACTGCAGAATTTGCATTCTTTTTCAGATGTAATTGAAAAGTTTATAAAATCTGATTATATCTTCATCCATAGAATAAGTTTCAGTAAATTTAAAAGACAAAGCAGTTTCTTCAGTAAGAATATACTTAAACAAATCAGTGACACAGGTGTTCACTAAAGTATCCTCATATTTAAGTAAAGAAACATTTCTAAAACATGCATGAATCACTGAAAAATCAAATACAAATTGGAAAACACATTATTATACACCTAAAGAGTTTTAAACAGAGAAGTGTTTAAAAGGACATTGTAAGTAATAAATGTGTATAATAAAAGAACAAAAAGGCCAGGCATGGTGATTCATGCCTGTAATTCCAGACACTTGGGAGGCTGAGGCAGGAGAATTGTAAATTGAAAGTCAGCCTCAGCATTTTAGTGAGGCTCTCAGCAACTTAGCCAGACCCTGTCTCAAAATAAAATATAAAAAGGGACTGGGGATGTGGCTCAGCAGTTAAGCACCCCTGGATTCAATTCCTGGTACCCAAATAAATAACTAAATAAAAGAGAAAAAGGACAAAGTAAGATTAGGGAAGCTTAGCAAAAATAACTCTCAAAAGCAAAAGAAAGACAATAAATGATTTAATGAAATAACAGATCCGATACAGGATCAATAAAGCTGATTCTTCGAAAAGACTAATAAAATCGATACACATGTGACAATGCCAATCAGAGGAAAAATTGGAAAAGGTACAAATACTATCAAGTCATCCTTCTACAGATGCCTGGAACCCTGAAATGTCCTGTTCCAATGGCTTCACACTTGTTTCCAGAGCCTGTTCATGCTTCGGGAGGTCAACTGGTGCTGGCACAAGAGCTGTGGAGAGTGCGTAAATGTGATGGTTGGCTACATGTGCATGATCCTTTATGGATAGGTAGGTATAGAATGTTGTAGAAAAAGAAGACATTGGCCCTGATCTGGAGCTGGTATCAACTCTCCCCAGGTGGCCACACTGGATGGAATTCTTAGGAGTCCAAGAATTCTAACTTCACACTTAGCCTTCCTGTTCATTATAAGATCATATTTACCAAAGTGGGAGGTCAAAGGTATACAGTGTGAGGCTCTACATTTTTTATTTTTCTGCAAGCTATAAATGATTATAAATGGGCTTAGAGGAAGGACATGTAGTCTGGGTGAATCTGAAAGGAACCAGGCAGTTTTGCAAGTATAAAGAAAAAGAGATTAGAGGGCAAGCAAGATCTTAATTAGAGGGGTTCTAAGATGGTGGGTGGCAGGGAGCCGGGGGTTACCAGTACAAAGTGCTAGTATCTAAGTGCAAATCAGTGATATTGAAGTCAATGGGGAACCAATGAACTAACTGCCTAGGATGTTATTATCCCCTGCTAGGAAGTTGCATCTTCAGGTAAGACAGGTGGCTCACCTGGAGCGGGTGCCATGTATGGGAAAGGGGTCAAGAAGATATTCTATCATGATCTGGAAAAGGAAGACATCAGTAATAGGAATATAAAGGAGGACTAAGAGTTTCATTTAGATTAGACCACACTACAGAGCTAGGCCAGTTTAGCAGGATTTCTGCTATATGCCAGAATCATTTACCTCCCCAGGAACACTGTTGAAAAGTAATAATTTTTAAATTTTTAACTTATTTCCAAAAAATAATAATGGAAGGACTATCAAGTCAACATTTCTACAGGACTTTCTAATTTTGTCTCTTAGCTACTCTCAGATTTTCATGAATGAGCAAGTGTTATTTCCAGGTATTGTAAACATTGTAGAAGCAATCAGCATGATTTAAAAATGTACCTAATATATACCATGGAGTTTCTCAGCAATTAGAAGCAATGATATTGCGGCCTTTGAAGGTAAATATATGGCTATGGAAGAAATTATGCTGAGTGAAATAAACATAACCCAGAGAATCAAGGGTCAAATGTCTTCACTCATCTATCTTTGGAGGCTAGAGCTAGACCCTGGCCATTGAGAAAGGAGGTCTATTATCATGTTTTAAATCTGGATAAGGTGTAATGTCATACAACCTAAGGCATTTGTAGAGATGTGTAGGGAAGAGGGGGAGGAATAAGATTTTCTGTTAAGATTTTCTCCAACCACATTCAGCTGCTGAGAGGCAGATATAGACAAAAACAGACTGTTACATTCATCTAAGCTTCAGAGTTTGCTATGCCAGTGTACTGCAAGGACATCAGAGCAAAGAAGTTGCGGAAGAGTAATGGGTCATGGAATACAAATTGGACTCAGTGCACGAATGGAAGGTGGGTGTATTCGTTTTCTAGGCCTTCGGCAACAAGTGTTTCATAAAGACTGGGTGGCTTAAAAAACATGAATGTATTTTTTTAAAGAGTTAATTCTTTTTCATTTGGTTTTTGGTTTTCCTTTATTTGTGTGTGTGGTGCTGGGGATCGAACCTGGGACCTTGAGCATGCTATGTAAATGCATGCTACGTAAGCCACCTCTCCAGCACCCCAAAGTGTATTTCTTATCATTCTAGAAGCTAGAGTTTCAAGATCAGTCTGTCAGCAGGTTTAGTTTCTTCTGAGGACTGTCCCTTTGGCTGGCAGATAGTTATCTTTTCACTGTGACATCATATAGTAATTTTCTCTATGCACATGCTTGATTGTATCCTACTCTCCTCTTCTGAAAAGGACACTAGTCATATTGCATTAGGACCTGCCCTTGGATCCTCATTTTATCTTAATGTACCTCTTTGTAAACATAGCCACATTCTTGAGGTACTCAGGGTTAAAACTTTAATATGAATTTCAGAGGGACATGATTTATCCCAAAACTGTGATAATTGGAAGTGAAGGGATTCAATAGAGAGTGGCTTTGTTTAAGTCAAAGAATCCGTGTCATTGGAATGGATAAGAGAGAATGGAAAGAACACGGTTTGTGAGTAGAGAGTTAGATACATGAATGTATGGTGTCTTAGGAGCAGTTCCACTCCTCAGATGATGACAAAATATACGAAAGGGCAAAAGAGTGGGTAGCTGAAGAGGAAAGAGTGATCAGGGGCTCAAGAGGCTAGTGTTCTAGAGCGGTTTTCACATGGAACTGGAAGTCATTCCAGTTTAGGCAGCACTTGGGGTAGTGGGTAGTGACAGAGATGAAGACATTTAGTGATGTGCAGCAACAGAGATTAGTCCTTCTTCCAAGGGGCTTGTACAGCAACCCAATCCTATTTATTATAACTTTGTAAAATTATCTTGGTGCAAAAGATACTCCACTATTCTCAAAGTTTTCCAAACCAAAACAATTTTAATTCTACCTTAAAACTGCATATAGTAAGGCTGGAGCCATGGTCCAGAGGTTATAGTGCTTGCTGGCATGCACAAGGACCTGGGTTCAAAGCCCAGCACCACATACACATCTAAGTATCAGAAAAACAGAACAAAGATCAGATGAAAAAATAAATAAAATTGATTCTCTATTTTTCTCTGTCTCTCTCTCACTCCTCCTCTCTCTTAAAAAAAAAAGAAAGAAAAATGCATATGGTGGCACCCATCCTGACCTGGTGAAAGTAGGGGGAGACTGTCACAGTCTAGCTCTGCAACTGGTGCCTGGATTCACCCCTGCTGTGCATAGATGCACTGGCTGTCACAGACTGATGCTGGCAGGTGTTTGCATTATCCCAAGTCCTCTTGCTTTGATTCAAGGCTCTTGCAACATTCTTCTGATTATAATTTTCCATGAGATGTGCCTATGGGGAGAGATGAAACTGTTCATGTATTTCTTATTTGCCTACTAAAGAATAGGAGGGGACTGAAATTTCTTCAGGCAGTAATTTTTTAAAGACTTGAGCTAATGTAATTCCTTGGAGGAGCTGGGAGAACAAAACAGAAAAAGAAGCACAAAATTTGCCCTGAAGTCATGCTCCAAACTGGTTAATATGCAGAAGTCATCTAAATGGAATAAAACATTTAATTTCAGAATATATAAAGAATGTGTGAGAACCATTTTAAAAAGCAAAATAAGTTTTACACGAAGCATTTTTCTTTCACTTGCAGAATCTGAAGCTGTTGTAGCTTTATTAAATGATATCTGCCTCAGGCTTTGCTTTTTAATAATTCCATTTTCTCTGGAAAACTCTCTCTCTCTGAAACATTTTGGGATCTAATGGTGCACTAGAATTTTAAGCATGTGAGGAGAATAATTGAGAAACACAGGTCTTCTTGCTTCCCCCAATATGTTAGAAAGCAATTACAGACTGTAAAAAATCAGAAAACCAGAAACCACAAGTGTAAATTCAGGCACTGGTGTTCATTGGGATTTGCTGTATGGACAGGGGAAGTGACAAGTGGGCAGGCAAAATGGCACTGGGCTGGGCAGCTGCTTTTATAGTTTGGGGAAAGGGAGGAAGTTGATAGGGATGGCCTCTGGGAGATGGCTGGTGGACCCATCAATCATCAGGTATCCACAAGAAGCTATTGGATTTTGTCTGCCAGGGTCTTGATTGGTTGTTCCTTTGGGGGGGGGGAGTTGGTTGATGCCCCACCCTCAGGGTAAAATGCAAGATTTTGGAACCTTTCTGTCCTGTCAGAGACAATGAATGGGGTTTATGCCTGGGGACAAAAAAAAAAAAAAAAAAAAAAAGGAAATAGAAGTAGGAGGCCCTTAAGCTGGAATAAGGCTGGATGTTGTCATCTCTGGAAGGGGAAGAATCTATGATAGCCTTCTTTATTCTCTCTCTCTTTTTCTGTTTTTTAAAGAGAGAGGGACAGTGAGAGAGAAAGACAAAATCAATTTTATTTAGTTTTTCGCGTGGCCTTGGTTGCTCCGAGACTTCTCTGTGTATGTGGTGCTCGGGTTTGAACCCGTGTACTTGTGCAAGCCAGGCAAGCGCCGTAACTGTTGAGCCACCACTCCAGCCCTTTCTTTATTCTCTCAATGAGGTCTAACACTCAGGTCTAGAAAACAAAAGATGCTCTCTGGGGAAAGATCTGGATCTCTGTTCCATGAACTCCTGTTCCTTCTTATTACTCCAGCACCTCTTCCTCTTGTTTGTACTAATGTCAGTGAGGAGACGGGAAGTCCTGCCAGAATAAATGCACAAATTCTGCATTTGTGGGCACACCAGTTTCTAGAATTCACTTCCTTTCGGCAGTGGTTTCTCAGCAATGCCCAAGAGGATGAAAAGGCTTAAACTCTACACTTGTTCTGTGCCTCGCTGATTATGGGAAGTCAGTGCCAGATCTACATAATCTAATCTCAGTGAAAGGAGGCTTTGTCTTGGTCTTAGTGACAGGCCAGCATACTTTTCTGGATCCCAGATACAGCTCCATTAATTATAGATATAACTGTAAAATTAAAATTTGGAGCTTAATGAACATAAAACTGGAGGGGATTTTTGTAAAGTTGCAAACAGACATGAAGAGAAAGTATCATTGAGGTAATTTCATCTCCTTGGGCAACTGAGAGACAAAATTTATTTAGCTGAGTATAAACGGGGGAGGAAAATGATGAGTTTCCAAACCTTTGGGCATATGCCCTCAGATTCCGTCCCAGGGGCAGCCAGGTTTCTAATCATTGTGTAGGAGGATGCGTATACTGCATGGAGAAAACACACAGGACTTGTGCATGCAGGCACACCAATATCCTAATGCACTTATTAAAATTTCTTCCTCTGCTGTTCTAGGGAGACAGAGCAGTGTTTCCCCAGCACCACTGAAGTTTGTATGTTGTTCTTTTCATACCCTGTAGGATTCTTGAGGTTGGAAGCCATGTTTTTTTGTTATACTTTTTTTCTGTATATTCTGACAACCAACACAGAATAGTTATAGAGTAAATGGACAAAATTTGAAGGATTCAATGAGAAGAGGCAGTAAAAGACCGTAAAAGTGTTTTTCCTTTAAAATTAAAAAATCATAAGCATGAACACTATGTGTTATTTGAAAACTATTTAAAATAATGAATGAAATCAGAACTTTCAGGAGATACTTAGAATTGTCAGAAACCCTTTTTTATTCCTGGTTTGATATGTATGATGGCTAAAATTTGCAGTAACCTAGGTTTCAGAGTCCTGATTTTTTTTAAGAGAGAGAAAGAGTCAATTTTTTTTTCATTTTTTCCCCTAACAATTGTGTATGTTGTGCTGGGGTTTGAACCTGATTCCTCGTGCATGCCAGGCAAGTGCTCTACTGCTGAACTACCTCTCCAGCCCCAGCCCTGATGTTTTGATCAAACGTGAGCTTAGAAGTCATTGTGAAGGAACTAGGCATGATTCATATTTAAATTAATATTAAATTAGTAGAACTTTGAATCAAGCAGCTCATTTCTACCATGTGGGTGGGCCTCATTCAGATAATTGAAGGCCTTAAGAGAGACACCTGAAGTCCCCTGAGGAAGAAATTCTGCCTCCAGACTAAACCCCAGGTGGAGGTGTAACATCAGCTAATCCCCAGGTCTCTGGCCTGCTGGCTTGCCTTGCAAATTTTGGGTTCATCAGAAACCACTATCCTGTGAATCAATTCCTTAAAATCTCTCTCTCTCCCTCCTTCCCTCCCCACCTCTCCCATCTTCCACTCACTTCTTTCCCTCCCTCCTCTCTCCTGTCTTCTCCCAAGAATCCTAATACAAGCAAATAACAGTTGCCTTTTAGAACATAATCAGGCATTGGCAGTGAGAGTGTGGGGTGCTGGGACTGCTCCAGAAATGTTGACTTCAAGGATAGTCTGCAGGGAAATGTGGGAGGCCTCTGGACCTTGTATCTCCCTAATGGAGTACACACAAAAATCCTCCTCTCCTCGTACAGGTACTCTGGAGCTCATTCTCAGTCACTGACCTTCTTTAAAGGGGAAGATGAAGCACGCTCCATGCTTAGTTTACTGATTGATTAGCTAGCAAGGCAAAAGTGACATTTAATCAGATGGGAATGTCCAAACAAGTAGCAATGTCCTTCCCCACCTCTGACAGCTCAAATTCAGTCAATAATTAAATTATTGAATGCTGACTATTTTTAGAGTGCAGAATAGGTGTTGTTGGAATTTAGAAATAAAAGACAGCATATTCCCATTGAGGCCACATAATAAAGGAGTCAATTTAAGATTAAATGCACGTTTAGACAGAAAGTCAATAAATATTTCATGAAATCATCATTGTCAGGGAATGTTAGGTGCTACTCAAATGAATTATAATCTAAATATTTTCATCTAAAACTGAAATGTTATTCTAACTTAAACCAATAATATTAGAGGTTTTAAAGAAGTATACAACCCATATTAATGAAATCCAGGATACTTTATCAGTTAAACATTTTTTAACTCCAAGATTGACTTTATGAAATAATTTGGAAAATGCCTTAAGAGTTCTAGATGAACCAGACCTAGACTTTTCATCTGAATACTTGTCTCCTAAATTATATAAAGTTCATGTTTCTCATTATAAACCCTAATAGAATTTTACAGTTTACTAGTTGTTACTGAGTTCAAGATCTTTATTTTATATATTCCAAAACTCAGTTCCTGGAAATGGAATGATTTGCTCACATTTGTTTAACTAGTCACTTTAGTTAACCTAACTAGTCATGCTAGCTATATAATAAAGTTACTACTCAAATTTATAACTCTAAGAAATATGTTGCTATTGCTTTCACTGCTCAGGTTGTTACTCAGGTTGTCTGGAAGTGAGGTAACTGACCTGCTAGTCTTTTACACAGAGCCCACTCTCAAAGGCTGGTCCAACTCTGACTCAGTTCTGGGCCACCCTTGGGGTAGAGTTCATTCTATGGCTTAAGGCCTCAGATTCTGGCAGTAAAGAACTATGATTTCTAGTCTTTCTTGCTCATTCCTGTGTTACAAGTATCCAGAAGAGTTGATCAGTTGTAGGTCAGACCTGTGGTTTCGTTGACTCTGACAGACCAATTTTTGGAACAGAAACTCAACTTCTTTTCATATTTCATTCTTCTAATAAAATATATTAGAAATATGAGTCAGACAAATATCAATTCCATTGTAATTCCACTTCCATGAGACTCTCAAAAGTAGTAAAAAATCATAAATACATATAATAGAATGGTGTTTTCTAGGAGCTGGGGAAGGGTAAATGGAGAGTTATTGTTCAATGTGTACAGAATTTCAGTTCTGCAAAGTGGAAAGATGATGGAAGCTGGTGGTGGTTGCACTATGATGTGAATATACTTAATGTCACTGAACTCTATTTTTTAAAAAGAGAGAGTGAGGGAGGGAGAGAGGATTGATTTTATTTAGTTTTTCATCTGGTCTTTGTTTCTCTTACACTTAGTTGTATATGTGGTACTGGGGTTCGAACCCAGGTCCTCATGCATGCCAGGCAAATGCTCCAACCACTGAGCCACCACTCCAGCCCTGAACTGTATTCTTAAAATGGTCAAGATGTTAAATTTTGTTATATATATTTTACCACAACTTTAAAAAAAATGGAGATAAATGGTCTTTAATTTTCCCCATTGTGGTATTACACTTGCTTTGCCAACTAAGACATTAATATATAATTTCAGTCTGTTTTGTTCCATTGATAATTTTAAATCTTTTGAAATAACTGATGTGTTCATATTCTCTTATCTGGTGGTGCAAGAGACTGCTTCTCATTGTCCCTCTCTACTTGCATTCTTAAACTCATGAAACTTTTTGGTTTATATATTAACTTCTGTACATTATTTTCTCTGAGTCAGTTGATTGGAGAATATTTCATGCATTTTTCCATCTCAGACAGTAGCAAATTATACCAATATTAATCCAAAAAAAAAAGAAATATGTGTCAGAGAGAGCAGTTGTTCCTTGCAATAATGCTTTTAGTGCTTGCAATAATTATTAATAGTGCCTTTTCAACTTGAGTTGGAATTGAAGAGTGGTTTAAGGAGTCTTCTTGAGTATGTGACCTAGACCTTGAATATGACCTAGAGCCAAGTATCTTAGAATTTCAAATCTACACTTAACCAAACTTCCAATCCCTTTCCCACACTATAAAGATAGGCTTTTCCTAGTGCTTAGTTCTCTGGAAGGAGATGGTAATTTTTGAGGGAATCAGAAGAGATTTTATTAATATTTATGCTCATTTCCATGTATGATACTCTTAAGTATTAATTACTATTACACTTACCATTGACTATGGCTTGTAAAACACAAGTTATTCTTTACATTAATACTCAGTTGCAGTTTTCACAATGCAATTACTTTTAATTCAACAGTCATTCCACATCCCTTAAGAATTAGAAGTGAGCACTCTAATGTTAGGGAGGAAAAATTGATGTATCTCAGAATGGAATCCAAGTGCCTTGGTAGGTGTTAACATAGTTGATGAGAGTGGACAAAGGTGCCCCAAGGAACAGTTTACCCTTTCCACCTGGCATAAGGTACCAAAAGCCTGGTTGTGGGTATATTGGATGTTTTCTGAGAAGGTATTTCATGAAAGAAACAGAGCTTACCATTAAACAAGACCAGGTTTAGTCATCTGTATATCACCAATGCATCAGGGTTATCTCTGTTGGGAGTGGGACTCATCTTTACATGAGTTCTAGTACTAAGCATATTGATTAATTAACACAATACTGCCTAGATCCTGGGTCTTTGTTTTCCATAAGAAAGACTCTTCATACAGTGCCTTTTGTCCTCATATGGTACACAATCCACATCTTCTTGTTCTTTGCCCAGTGCCCTTTCCATACTGCCTTCATGTACCATTCTGTCATTCATAGGCAGTTCTTCAGTGACCCAGAGGTGAAAAAAACAGGATGATTCCCAACACCTTAACACTTTGTACAACAGTGTCACATACAGGTAGTATACCGAAACTCTTGCTGCACCCAGTTTCTTGTGTAAGAAGGGCTTTCATGCTGCTTTAATGGTTTTTGAATCTATTTTAATTTATGCTTTTCATCTTCTTCATCTGCTTTTTTATTCCCAATTCTCTCATATTCCCTTCAGTTATAAAATCATAAACTTAGTCTTCAACTCTTCTGGAAACAAACAGAACAAGAAAACTATGAGCCTGGAAATCCTGCTTTCCTTTGCATCCTATAGAAGAGGTCTAATTTTTCCAGGAGTTAATATTTCTTCTCCCACAACATACAGGGAAGTCTAACAACCATTTAGCCTGGATTGTAAACAGCAAGATAGTCAAGCTTGCTTCATGGAATCTGGTTCTTTGAAATCATATTATTAGTTAGACTCTTCTAGATAGCAAGGAAGAAACTTAAACTTGCTGGATTCTTTTAGCTGATGTTATCCACAGGGAGAGCAGATGGTATGGAAACAATCTCTTGGCCCTGTGTTTGCTACAATCTCAGCACATCCAAGGTTAGGATATACAGAGAGCCAGAGGGAGAGCAGAAAAGAAACCTCATCATTCAAGGTACGGAAGTTGTGTTGGTGACACAGATGTGGTACCACCTACTTATTCATTACTGGTACAGTAATGCTTTGTGTGCAGTTGAAAGCTTAAAGCAATTAGTGTTATCTGAAAAATAATTATGAAGTAATGAGGTTGCTTTTGTATGCCATAAGATCTCACGTATGATTTTTATGTTTGTGAAATGAAGGTCATAGCTAGGTCTTATTTTCGTGTCTGTCTTGGCAGTTCTGGAATATCAGGACCAAGTGTGAGTCCAATTTGTATGAAGATACTCTCAGACTCTTAGGAGAAAAGGCAAAAGCAACTTTAGGTCTGAAAGTCAGATTCTGGGATCAAGTGACTAAACTTGGCAGAGGATGTGTTTGAGGAAGTCCCTAAGCTTTTCTCACAAGGAATCAAGGGATAGTAAGCAGCTGAGGCTGGCTATAGATTTTTTTGGTTGCAGAAATGGAGAGGAATAAACCAAATCAGAGGTCTCAAGGAAAAGTTGATGTTCAAGCATTAGAAATACCCTCCATAAATGTTCATTAGCAAGGACAATGGATTGTCAGGTCCATAGAGTCTGGGGTCAGAATCAATGATCAGATTTAGAACAGGACAGGAATATGCAAGGGAAACATGACAGACAGAGAACTCTCCTATATCCACTTCTTCTTAATTGCTTTCAGCTCAATAGTCCTTCGTAATTTGGGGAGTCATATTTTCATTCCCACAGAAGCAAGTGGAGATTGGGCCCTGCTCCTAGCTCTAAGATCAGACCCAGCCCCTAAGTAGTGGCTCCACTGCAGCTGTCACCCACCTTTAAAAGTATAGCTGCAGGCTAGAGTGGTGGCTCAGCAGTTATGGTGCGTGCCTGGCATGCATGAGTATGTGAGTTCAAACCCCAGTATCACACACGCAACAGAGTCTCAGAGCGATGAAAGCTACATGAAAAACTAAATAAAATTGATTCTCTAGTTCTCTGTTCTCTCTCTCTCTCTCTCTCTCTCTCTCACTGTCCCTCTCTCTTAAAAAGAAAGAAAGAAAGAAAGAAAGAAAGAAAGAAAGAAAGAAAGAAAGAAAGAAAGAAAGTACTGTATAGGTAACTTCTCTTGCAGTCTGCTCTTCCTCATTAAGAGTGAAGATTGGCTTTGGCAATAGTCCTGAACCTGTCCAACCTGCTCCACAAGGTACATTGAAGTTTGAATGCGATAAAGGCTGAGCTTTGTCCTAGGTTATGCAAATATAAGCATTAATGTTGATACAAGCAATTCTGCCCTTGGTTTGGGGCTGTTCCTTTCTTTGTCTCTCAGTTAGCTTTGGAGGGCTTCCACCAAGAAAAGCACTTGAACTGGAAACAACTCAATGTTGGCATGTTAAATATAGCTGTCAGTGTTTGTGGATGACACTTGAGAGAGGTAGCACTTTTCCTCCTCATGCTTTTAGACTTTCTACTTCTCCTTTGCCACCACCACCATCCCCACCGTCCCGCTCACACACACTTTCATAGTTAACCCTATTGACCTGGAACATTAATCTTGAGCAGGGAAGGCAGCGCCTACCCATTAAGGCTGTCCTACATGATCCTGCCTTCCCTCTGTGGGGGCTGGTGGGTTCTACCTACATTTCCAGAAGTTATTGCTAATTTTTTATGTGTGCAAAACCATACTCATATAAATCACTGAAATGTTTGACACAGATTTTCACTGTGTCATTCAAATCTAGGCCTTTAAGTGTCTCAAGCCTAGTATTCATTTACAACTGAAATTTTTGTTCTGTTGTTTTCTTGCTTTACCAGGCAGCCACTAAAAGGCATGAAGCTTTCTATTTTAGTATTTCATTTTGTGAGAGTTTATTTTTATTTTTACTGTAGTTCATGGATTCTTTCCCAAAGCCTTGATCCAGTCCAGGCCCCAGAGATGTACTATATTCACATTGACTTCCAGCAGAATAACCAAAAAAGTTCACTGATAATTAAGAAAAAATGAATTTTGAAGAAAAAATGTAGTCATAAAGGAAGACTTGGATGGAATCTTCTAACATACACTTTTTGCAGAAAAGGAAAACAGTTTGAACATTGCTCAAGCAACTTGACCAAAGACATACAAATGTGTAGGACTGTCTGAGAGGTCATGAAACCATGACCTGCTATCTCTAGCCTCATCTCATTTCCATTGTGTAGGATGGTAGGAAGTACTTGACAAGGGGACCCACGGGTGAGGAAAGTACAACTCCATATTGCTATGGAAATCTTCGTCCTTGTCCCCAATGCCAATCTAATAAAAAGGGCATGGTTTTTAGAAAAGGAAAAATAAGTTTTATTGTTTTCCTAACAGAGGAGAAATACAGTGGACTCCTATCCCAGAGGCTGTGATTCTGCCCATCGTGGGAACAGGTATTTTCAAAAGAAGTGATTTGAAGGCTACATTTAACATGTTCTCTGTCCAGAGTTGTAATTCACTTGTTAATTTGGGAGATAATGATTTCTGAAATCTTCTGGTGCCATCCCCAAATCTGAATTACTTTTTTGTGTGGTAGGTGTGTGCTCAAGGACAGATAACTTTGCCTAGGTTGGGGAAGAATGGTAATCCTATTTCCCTCAAGATTAGTGAAGAGAAGATATTAGGAAGGGGGGGAAGAGGAAGAGAAAGAAAAATGTCCATTTTAAAAATAAATTTCAGGGATGGAGTGGTGGCTCAGCATTTACAGTGCTTGCCTGGCATGTGCGAGGACCTGAGTTCAAACCTTAGCACCATGTACACAATGAAGTCTAGGAGCAACAAAAGCCACATGAAAAACCAAATAAAATGTATTTTCTCTCTCTCTCTCTCTCTCTGTCATTCTCTCTTAAAAAATAAAAATAAATTGCAGTGGTGGAGTAGCAAGGGCTATATTCAAAGCATGTAGTAGACTACTGTTACGTTTCCCCACTGTCAATTTCTACATTCTGTTTCCATGGAAAATGGGTGATGACAACTCCAAGTTGCTTCCTTCTGAGAGAGAGCAAAGTTTGAGGAAGTGACCCAAAGTCCTTGTCTGCTATCAGGTGAGGCATAGACAGTGAAGGGCATTCAGCATCAGAGCAGTCCAGAGGTCCATGGTAGCAGTTGGTAGATGACTGGACAAGGAATACATAGAGCAGGCATCATGCTAAGATGACAATAAATGAGATAGCACAGCATTATTTTTCTTTGTAAACATTTAGCACAAAAGCAATTAGTATTTCAGCCAGTTTCTGAAAATCATGAAGAGAATAATTGAAAATTATACCAATGAAAACCAGATTGAGTTTATCTGTGTAGGAAGTTAGGAAGTTTCAGGTCTATGAGATCAAGCTCAAATTGACTCACAACAAACTTGTGATTCCTTTGTGATAGTTATTAATAAGTGGTTCCATCCAAGAACCCTTCCTTCATAGATTTCAGCTTTACTTACTTTTGGTAGGACTGACACAAGCATATATCTTAAGCTATATAGAAAATAAAACAGAATACACACACACACCATTGTTTTTCCTTTTAAATGCTTGTGTATGACTGTGCTTTGGTCATACTCTCCTGTCAGGTGTTTAAGACCAAGTTGGTCAATATTGACCTTGCTCTTATCTTCTCCTAGGCTTAGCTGAGATTCCTCAGCGATCTTGGGAATGTGTGACAAGCCTCTTGGCTCCTCTAGCCTTCCTCTACCAATTGTGACATCTGCCAGGATGAGTCAGGGTCTTGCTGACTATACATGGCTTCCCTTTAAAGCATCAGGAACATTTCCCTCGCAATGACCCTCCTGTTTGCAGACTGTGCACTGGTTGTCTTCTTGTTCTCTAGAGTCCTCTCCATCACCCTGATTAGGAGGTCAGGAGACTCACCAGAGTTGCAGGACCCTTAGAGACGTTACATTGTTCTCTGGATCTTGGCTGACCTGAGAGGGAAAAGTCCAAAATATTGGCTGCTTTTCCTTTGCCCTTGTACTTCTTTGACTTTGGGTCTCTTAAATTTACGGTTTTAAACATCCAGGATGCCAGGTTCGCCATTCTTAAAGTGGTAGTAAAGGACTATAACTTCAATATCTATAATTTTAGAGTTACCCATTTTATTTACTTGGGGTCAATGTTAGTACTGCAAATCAGGGTTATATCTTATCTGTCTTGTAGGTGATGGACCATCGTCTCAAATTAACTCAGGTTGTTCAATAGTATTTTTGCAAAACACTAGCAGGAAATAGTTATAAAGTTTTACAAGAAGAAAAGGAAAATATGAAACAAACAGTAAAATATCTTTGGTATCTATTGAACCTGTTCCTTGTGTGTGCATGCATGTGTGTGTGTGTGTGTATCCATATATACACCCATATATATTATCAACTCAATTATAAGTTTTATTTTCTTTTAAAACTTTTACATCACTAAATATTTTTATAATTTACCCAAACCTTTACTTAAATTTTGTATTATATCCTGTTTATTCTGAGATAATAGCAATCTTTACTACAACAACAAATGTATCTTTTTACAACTTTAAATAAGCTTAATTCTAGTCTACTTTGGAGTCATCCTAACATGGAGTAGGATAAAAGCAGAGCCCTAACTCAGGTGAGGCTGGCTGTTTTTTAATGCATCATTCTACAAAGTTCTCATGTATTTTTTCCTGAGTCTAACTGAACATCAATTTATATAATACAATATTACATCTGAAGCATGAATCAAACAGAAAGGCTAAAAGAGTTCTCAACTTCCTTTTTATAGAAAAAATGGCAAAATATTTTCATGTTCCACATTGCCAACCTTTGAACAAATCAGACTCTCCTTTTTGCCTTCCAAAAATGTATTTAAATTCCCATCCCAGTGTAAAGAGTAACACAAAATTTTATTTATAACTTATTGACAACAGATTGCCTTTATCCAGTAATAAACATTAAATGACATAAATAAATACCAACCAAATTTGTTATTTCTATATAAATCTGAAGGAGACTATTTCAGACAATTTTAGTTTGAAGAATGCCAACTTGGTAATGTGTTCTCCCATGATTTACATTTTTAAAAGCCTGTATACTTGGAGAACATGAATGCATTTAATATACAAAAAAGCCAATGATGGCTAGTATAACAATTACACAGATGTCCTTACATTAAATTTAACTTTTAAAAGTAAAATTTAGAATCCACAGTGTACAGTAACAATAATCACAGATTGGCATGGGTTAGCAGTACTAGCAAAAATCAAAGAATAGTCTTAAATCTCTTGTACATTCAGGAAATAGTGTTAATGATTAGAAATGGACTTGGTTAAAGCAAACAAACAAGACAGGCAATGTGTCCCTTCTGTCAGATGCAATGTATAAAAGAGAAACTTATTAGTTACCTTGCTAGTAGACCTACAAAAACTTTCATTTTACAAACTTTTACACAACATTTAGACAAGGCTTAGCCAAATGTAGTTCTCAGATGTATACATATCTCTAATCACATGTAGGGTATCAACTCTATTGTAATAACCTAAAATAACAGTTGTTTATTTTATCAGTTACAAAGTAATCATTTAAGAGACTTTAAGGCAGGGGCAACCCCTAATTCCTTTAAAACTTAACTTCCTTGACTAACAGACATAAGAAAATTATCTTGATAGATAAGCAATGTTCAGACTTTGCTTCCTACCAGTACATTAAAATTCAAATAACCTTAGCAGATGGTGCTAATTGTCAATTAATCACATACACAAACTTCTTGAGATTTACCTTCCACAAATGTTCTGTAACTTGCCTAGACATTCCAGAGCTTGTTTACATTCTTATTTTTGTCCCATCTTCCATATTGGACTTTAGCACAAGGGTATTATTTTACTATTCAAAATATTTTGTCCTTCAAAAACATTTTATTACCTTCTAGTTTTCCAAGCCAAAGTATATTTCCATGCCTATAACTTTCTTTTCTTTTATATTTTCTAGTTTCAGACCCTCTTTTAAATTCATATTCTGAATCAATCCTTATGAATGTTATC
The DNA here is from genome assembly GCA_004027875.1 of Aplodontia rufa. Classification (NCBI taxonomy): domain Eukaryota; kingdom Metazoa; phylum Chordata; class Mammalia; order Rodentia; family Aplodontiidae; genus Aplodontia; species Aplodontia rufa. The sequence goes on from PVKS010006139.1 coordinate 79,019, forward strand.
TGTGCTTTTAATTTATACAACACATTTCAACCTAAGAGAGTGATTGGACAATCTGGCACTTACAAAAACTCAATAGGTTGGAGTATAGGATAGTTTTGAGCCTGACCTGTCTCTCTTATCATTAACACAATGTCATTGACCTTGAGTGAGTTCACCACTGTTAATTGCACCCAGAGACTCCTTTTGGGCCTTTTTCTTGCACTAGGCATATTGATACTCCATGGAGGAGTGTTGGGGTCTGATCTTTACTTTATTAGCTGCCCTGGATATTGTTGCCGTTTGCATAAGCTCCTTCGGGAAGGGCTGCTAGATTGTATATTGTTAAGCTTGAAAAACAGGGAGTCCACACGGGCTTCAGACATTTCGCATTGGTATCACCTGCCAATTATTCCAGATCCTTCAAAAGGCGCACGTAGAGGCTTATTGATCAAACCTGTGCCTCCGAAATCCAGGTGTGGCAATGAAGGAGCTAATGTAGAGAGGCCTCGAGGGGGCGGGGTGAAGGCCTTTAAAGAAGAGGCTCCAGGCAGCAGTAGGAAGCTCTTGGGCTCCTTTGGAAGAAGAGCTCTTGCACTTTTCTGCTGGCTGTGCTGTCCCTGCTCCTTCGGGAGAGAGCTCTCATACTTTTCTGCTGGACGTGGTGTCCCTGCTCCTTTGGAAGATGAGCTCTTGTCAGCAGCCGAACCTGCCTATGCTTTGCTCCTGAACTTCTCAGCCTTCAGAACGGTGAGAAATTGCTGTCTGTGTTTGTTCTGAAATAGTCTTGTAGCGTTGCCTTGACTTGTTTGAGATTACTTAATGTTAGGCATTTTGTCGTAGCGGTACAAATGAACGTTGCCTTGAAAGAGAGATGTAAAGTTCGGATATATAAAAAAGAGAAGTAAAATTTGGACAAAGACCATTTCGGGTCTCCGGCCTGTGGTTTTTCTCATCCCCAGCCCGTCCCTCAGGTCAGAACCTGGCTGGACCAGGATAAGTGGCGCTGGAACCTGGGACCTGAGTATGACGGACCTGCTGAGAGACCCCCTGGAAAAAGCTCTGGCCAGAGTGTAAGTAGAGAGGGGGCATTAGGATTATTGTAAGATTTAGGGCTACTTAAGAAGTAGGATTATTTTAAGATATATGGGATCTGAGGGCCCAAAAGGTAATGGATGTAAGCTCAAGGCATAGGCATTAAACTAGAAATTGTTACGTCTTTATTGTTCTTTCTCTTATCCACTATGTCCTTATGGAAATTAGTGAGGGATGTTTTGCATTCTCTGAATACTTTGCTAAGAGAGGATGCTCAGGAATTACTTAATGAGGTGCAGAAAAAGGAATCTGTTGGCTCTTATGAAGAGCCAGCTTTAGTGGATACAGAATGTC
>PVKS010006140.1:0-80387 GCA_004027875.1 Aplodontia rufa
GTTGAGCTGAAACTGCTTGGTGAAGAGCTATAAACTACATTGTTAATCCTTCCTTCTTCCCTCCCTGCTTCCCTTCTGTCCTTGAATTCTTAACTAAGATATTAAAAAAAAAAAAAGATAGAACAGAGGAAAGGTCAAAAATGTTTCGAGGTTGATTTATTACAAGTAGAATGAAGAAGAACTGGAAAATGAAAAAAAAATGCTTTATAAAGAAATGGGTACTGACAACCAGACAACTTGAATTTGGGTGAAATAAAGGAATTTTCAAAGCGATGAGCCAAAACATAAAGTCAATTAGGTCACCCTCAGAGTGAGGCTGCTATAGTAGCTCATTTTTCTTCCACATTTCATGCCTGTTTCAGCCTCATTATTTTTTTTCCAAGGAAAAAATAGACATTTCAGCTGACCTTCAGTGCAAAATGTCCCCCATACTTTGGTTGTTTAAGAGAACTGTGACAGAGTTTGCTAAATGCTTTAGAGGTATAGTTTATCTCTGGTGCTTATATATTGTATGTTTTATAGAGAAAAACAAAGGGATAACAATTATAAATACATTGCACATAATCACAAGAAAAATATATTGAAATAGAGACTTGTTAAACACAGTGTAGTGGATGCTGCTGATGCCCTGTATCTTACCCCTCAGCCTACTTGAGTTCTCTGGTAGTAGAAATAAATAACTTTTAATCACTGACAAATTTACACCAAAAGTGTCTTTCTTCACTTCTTATCTTCCTGTTCAGAGGCAGAGACCATTTTTGGAAGCATGGGGGAATTAGTAAACCCAGAGCTACCCTCAAGAAACACAGAGACAAATAAAGCATCAATGCCTTAGGTGCTAATCTCTATAGGCCGATTCTGAGTGTGTTGCCCATAGTTTCTTAGCAGTGGGATTCAGCCCTTTTGCCGTTAGGGGTAACACCATTATTAAAGCGTCTTTTATTGGCTTTTCTTCTTTCCCCAGTCATTTTTCTCCGGTTTCTCACTTGGGCATTTTGAGTTCTTCCAAATAAACTCTTTGCACACAAATAGTTGCCTGAGGGTTTCTTTTGGGGAACACCTATGTTGAAACACCTGGTAAACGAATATCAGGGAATCTTCAAACGTTGCAAATACTGGTCAGGGAGACCCTTAGGAACAAAGGGTGACCCAAATCTCCCTAAATCTACCAGTATCAGTAAGGTTTGGTCAACACTGACCTCTCTATCTCAATACTGTCTCTGAACGCTTTTAAAACACGTTTGTGACTTCTGTGTGTGCGGGCCAGGCCACACCCACCACACTACAGCCTTCGACGCCTCCTGAGTTGAGAGATTGTGGCATCTGACCACTAATCCCACAAGGGACTGCGCTCCTCAGCTGGTTCTCCGTTTCCTCTTCATTTCAGGAAAAATGACAATATCCATTCTGTGCATGGTGCCCTCCCAACACCTCGAGAGACTGTTTCCTTCCCATGGCTTCCTCGGGATCTTTCTGGTGGCCTTGGTGTTCCTGCCATCTACATCCTCTGATGGCTGCGGTGCGCCACCCACTTTTGAAACAATGCAGCTCACTGGCCAACCTAAAAACCATTATGACGTCGGGGAGCAAGTGCAGTACGAATGTAAGCCGGGATTCCAGCGGAAGCCTGCTTCCGCCACTTCTGCGACTTGTGCTGCTGCTGGCACCTGGTCCTCCCTTTCCAGTGATGCCTGTTTTAAAAAATCATGTGCAGTTCAACCGGATCCTGATAATGGCCAAGTACAACTCCTAAACGGAAGTTATGAGTTTGGTACACAAGTCAAGTTTGTTTGTAATCAGGGTTTTTACTTAATTGGTAAAGAAATTCTACATTGTCAGCTTAAAGGATCGAAAGTGTCTTGGAGCGGCGATCCCCCGCAATGCGAAAAGATTTTGTGTGAACCACCTCCACAAATAGAAAATGGAAGATACACACCTGCTGGCAAGGAAGTATTTGAATATTTTGAAATAGTAACTTACAGTTGCAATCCCAATAAAGGACCGGATCAATTTTCACTTATTGGACAGAGCCAGCTTCATTGTTCTGGCCGTGGACAATGGAGTTCTGACCCTCCTCAGTGTAAGGTGGTCAAATGCCCGTACCCAGTAGTTGAGAATGGAAAGCAGATATCAGGATTTGGAAATAAATATTACTACAATGCAACAGCTATGTTTGAATGTGTGGAGGGTTTTTACCTTCATGGAAGCAACATAATTAGCTGTGGTAGTGATAGTACTTGGCAGCCCTCACTTCCAAAATGCCTTACATGGGTACCTTCCAGTACTAAATCTCCAAGTAGCTCAAGAAAACCTTCTTCCAATGAAGGATCACTTGATTGTAAGAATTTCAATGAATGGATCCTTCCTTTGATTATTATAATTTTGTTGGAGTTACAGTAATTGACCTCTGCCAATACAAATGTCACCAAAGCAAGAAGAAAACAAAAACATTTAAGCTGAATACACCATAACCATATACCAACCACTTCAGCAGAACAAACTGAATGGTCTCCACAACTGGTTTGCTAGTTTATTTCCTTGAATTTTATTAAAATCTTCAGCTCTATAAATATTACTCTCAGTTTTATGCTCATGAATGCAGCTCAAGTCATGAAGCTAACACTTCAATGTGACTTGAATATGGTCATCATACTTTAAAGATTCTTTGAAAGCATCTTGTTATGTTAGGGTATGAACATATTGCTTGTTTTCCCTTAAATAACACTTGTATTTATAGGGCAAGTCAGCACAATATTCCTGGTAGCATGTAGGTAGAGAAATTTCTTACTTTATAAAATCTGAAAATGAAATTGCATTTCATTGGTAAAGAAAGTGATGTTAAATTCTTATTAAAATATTAATACCAAAATATTAATACCAACTCTTAAGGTTCATTTTCAATAACTCTAAAATGTATTATGCATGGTGTTCATTGTAAAAAAATTCTATGAATATGAATATACTCAGCATTCATCCAAAAAACATGCACTGTAGCCAGGCTACAGTGATGCAGTGCTGTACTCCCAGCAACTAGGGAGGCTGAGGCAAGAGGATTACAAGTTCAAAGCCAACCTCTGCAACTTTATAAGGCCCTAAGCAACTTAGTGAGACTCTTTCTCAAAATAAAAATAAAAAATAAAAATGGTCTGGGATGTGACTCAGTGGTAGTAGTGGTAGTAGTAATGCTCCTGGGTTAAACCCGTGCTTCCCACTCCCCTCTGCAAAAAAAGAAAAAAACACATGGACTCTGAAATTTGGGAATATAGACAAGAAGATTATTTAAAAATTCTCTAAAAGTTAAGTAAAATTGTATATTTTTTGTAACTTCTTTGGTGATTTAAAGAAACTTGACTATGTTTGGCAGTTTTTCTGCTTTTTAAATAAAATCAATAAGGTTTCAGAATCAGTTGCATACTTCTGTTAAAAGCTAGAGGACTCCAACACCCATAGCAAGAATGCTGGTTCATGGTACAAAGTGAATACTATGGCCTTGTGGTTTTCTTGAAAAGAATTCCGTATGTTGGAATTCTAACTCTAAATCCTGACTATAGGTGATTTTCTTTCTTTGCTGAAATAAAACAAGTTCTTACTTCAAACATGCTGTCTAACAGTAGGTAGTTTTGTAGAGAATTATCTCACCAGGTAGACACCAGTTGTATCGGAATCGTATTACATTTGCAATGTCCTTGCCAGGAAAAACCTTCTAGATTTGTGTGTGTCTTTCCTCATCCTCTAAAAGACTGAGTAAAAATTAAGCCACATATTTGAGGAAAAGAAACTTCACTTTGCCTATATGCTCCTGTTCTTAGTAAAGGAAAATAAAGTAGACCATGAGAGCCCTGAGTGATTCGCAGTCTATATGAGCTACATGAGTGACTCGCAGGCTATATGACTGGTGGTCTTACAAGAAGTGTTTGTAGTTGTTGTTGTTGTTGTTTCAAGCTTCTCCAAATGTGCAATTTTATTTTTACCAAATTTGAAGAATCCATTTCCAAAAAGAGTAAAAAAAGATAACTAAGGCCTCTATATGGGATTTCTCATTTTACTTTAAACTCATAAAGTAGCTCTTGTAACATTTCATGCTTAGTTATAGTGTATGTCTCCACCTACCCATGCAGTCTCTTTTAAAAAAGTCAGTAGACAAAGAGAAGGGACTGACATTCTAACTCAAATTGCATTTTTTACAACTTGCATTTTAAATTTATGTTTAGTAGCAAAAGTTGGGCCAGAGAAATGTTGCCTTAAGAGGGATATAATTGGGGAATCAAGAATACAAGCAAAGTGTTGCTTTACTATATAGAAACATTTCTTGTGCACTGTAAGTGTTCCTTCCATGCATAATCTTGGGAGAGATACTTGAGGAAGATAAAGTCTGAGCAGAAATAGACATGAATTCTGCATTAATCACAGAGGTAAAGTTTAAAACCATTTTTACAAGCTTTTCAAGACAGCAGCAATTGGATAGAAACAAGGAATGAATGGTTGTACTCTGTTTTAAGAACATAATTTAAATATTTTGAAACCAATATTTTAAACTTAAAATAAATTCACTTTTATTGACAATTTAATTTTTTAATTTATTATTTCTTGAGATTAGTATGCTTGTTAAATAATTTTTCAGTTACTTAAATATATGTGCAAACTAATTTTCTGTTAAAGTTTGTTTGGAGGAAAAAGAAGCATATCTGAATTAAAAAATAATTTAAATTGCAAAAAGAAAGTTTGGAATAAAAAGAAACATCCCATATACAGGGGCCTTAATGATAATAATGTTCATTTTTTTTAAATAGGATCTTCAAGTCTGGTAAGAATAAAACTGTACATTTGGAGAAGTTTCAAAAATTAAACAAACAAAAAAACCACACTTGTAAGTCCACAAGTAGTACCTTACATATAGCCTGCAAGTTGTTCAGGGCCTCATGATTTGTGGCTCTGTTTTATTGCCTGGCTGGCCCCTGCTGCCCTGAGCTGCAAATTCTGCACACTCCCATTACCCTAACAGGCAATGCTCACTTCCATTTAGTAACCTCTTGAAGCCAGGGAGTTAATGATCTTCTCCTTACTTGTGCTCAAGGTGGAGCTTCACAGCAGATTGTTGTGGGTAGTACATAGATATCAACAAACTGCCAATAGAGTCCTTCAGTTTAAACACAGGCTCTTCCTCTCCTCTCAGGGAACTCATATATGAGAGGATCTGATTGAAAAAGGCATCCACACCAGCTGTCACTTCAAATCCAAAGCCATGAGGCCGTGTTGCCAAGGCTCCTGAAGTGAGAACAGGTGTGAAGAAGTTAGTTTGATGCAGATACTCATCTCCCCAATCCTAGCTATAGATCAGCTGACTTCCCCATAACTCCAATCTATCACACATGCACAAAGCCACACATACACGCTTGCACACAAGTGAACACCGCAAAGAATGTACACATGCACATGGATGAGCAAGCATTCAAGCATACACATACATACAGGCACAGAGGTGCAAACACAAGCATATCTGTATAAACTGATTTGAAGAATTGCTATATATATATGCTTCAAATGCTGTATATATGTATTATATATATATATAATGTTATATATATATAATTGTTATATATATTTCCCTGAAACAAAAGATGTTAACTGTCTTAAAATTCCAGTCATATTCCAAAATTTTGGCACAGAGTGACTGGTAAAACAACAGGGAAAAATGAAAGAGAAAAGAAGAAAGATGCAGGGAGAGAAAGTTTTTTTTCTTTAATGAAAGACAGAAAATAGAAATGAAAGGCCTCAAATAGGACAAAATGGCTAAATTAAAGATTAGCTTCTCTATGGATTCTTAAAATACATTTAAAATTATGTTTATAGAGTCACATAAAATGCTCCTTCAAGTTAAAAAATAAACAAGATACAAAATATAGGATCAAATAACTATATTAAATAAAAACCTGAAAAAAGTATATAAGTAATTTTTCAATGATCTCTGGGCTGTAGAAATATTTTTACTTTTAATAATTTCATATTTTTACAATTATCAGTTTTTAAGATAAATTATATACAATGCAAAAAAGAAAACTGTGTGTGTGAGAGAGAGAGTATGATGAACAAATGTGTGTTTAGCTTCGTTTTATAAAGGACAAAGACTGGGAACTGACGGCCTTTGACATCTAGTTCCCACATCAGCACCTTAGTACAGGACACCCTGTGCTCTATCGCTCATTCCCTTTTCTGTTAGTGCTGGTCTTCAATCCAGGTTTCTACTGGATTCAGAGATTTCCTACAAAAGATATATAACCGTGTCATGTATGTGGTATTAGCAGGTCTTTTTAGTTCCGTACCTTTCTTCCACATTCACAGCCTTTTTAAAGTGAGACAGTTAGGCTAAGAGCCATACTTCCAGGCTTCAAATATGTTTTTCTTATTTCTAAAAAAAAAAAAAGGTAAGTCAGAATTGACTCCGAGTGGTGAGCTCCCCGTAAGAGCAGTACTGAGCAAACCTTTCAAGGAACTTGTTCAGTCTACTTACTCCTTTTGAACTGGGCTGGAGTTCAGTGATAAGTATCTGCACAGGTTAGTGGTTTTTCTCCCTCTAAAATCAGGAACAATTTGTTGTCTCTGTGAATATAATCCTACATACAGGCTGTAGAACTTTGAGGTAGCCCGGATTCTCTTTAGATAATTCATACTAAGCAGAAGGGAGAATCCCAGTGGTACTTTAAACCAGCAGAGAAAGGAACTCTCCCTACTGCGAGAGACCTCAGGCAGCACGCATGTGTCAGGTACATCATCTAGAATAAAAGAAGGCCAACGTCTCACCTTTCCTATGATTCATGTAGGCTAGGGCATTTCTTCTTCTTTTTCTTTACATTTAGTTTTGTGTGTGGTACTAGGGATGGAACCCGGGTCCTTGCAAATGCCAGGCAGGCAAGCATTCTACTACTGAGCCACCTCTCCAGCCCCATGGCTATCGCATTTCAATTAGTCCAGACAGCATATCTCATGGCTAGCCATTGTAATTGAAGCAGAAAGGCACGAAGGGAAAAAAATGAAGAAAGGAGGAAAAGAAATTCCTTAAATACAAATTTTAATACTTTCCCAATGCATAAGAGCAATTAAAATATATTTTTCTGTTCTCTATTTGAATTCTCCCACATCATCCCTCAAACATTCTAGAATCTCTCAGATTTTGTAAGGAACACAGAGTATCTTATTTTTCGATAAAGAGAACATTTCTCCTAAGGGGACTCAGGAGCTATGAACATAGGCATTAGTGAAGGTACTTAGTCTTCCTGGAGCACTGGCATTGGGATTGCTCACATTTTCATGTGCTTTTGATATTTGTTTCTCCACAGGGGACCAAACATTTGTTTTTCCAAAGCATCTCTTTATTTGTGCTTCTCACAGTTACTTCTTTATAGCGCTTAAATGACAGAACTTTACAGAACTGATATCTCTCTTAAAAGAAGGCAGCTATCCTACAATAAAAGGTACCATGTTCCAATTTACATTTCTATGCAACTCTATAAATTTTACTATTTTCATTGTACACATAACCAACACCATTTATAGGTTCCAGTTATATAACCTTGTTTGCCAGGAAATATTTAATTGAATAACAATGTTATGAAAAAACATTTTAAATGAGTTACTTGATAGCTGTGCCATTTTGGTGCCTTTTATTAGAACACTGTAACTTCAGGTTACAGAAATATATCAGATAGTACTTGAAAATATGATATCCCTGTGGATTAAAGGAAGGCAAATTGTAAGGAAAAGGCACCTTCCAGTGCTTGCAAAATGTTTGCTAGCTGAATGCTGAAACATAAATTTAAAAGCTAGTGTATTTAAGTGGGCAGAAATCCACAGATGATCCATAAAATGTATTGACAGAAAGGAACACAGAACTTATAGTTCAAATGAGAGGGATAAAAGCTGTAAGGAGGAAAGGGAATAAAGGGGAAAAGGAGAACTCATGAGATGCTTAGAAATGCTCAGAATCTCGGAAGACAAAATTGCAAGCTGTAAACCTAGGCTGTGCTCCCAAGCACACTCCTTCAGCATTCAAACAGGTCTTATGACTGTTTCTTCAATTCTCCTTTTCCTAATATTACTAAATTGTTTTTAATTATAATCCTTATTACCATGCTAAATAATGGACATGTCTTTCTTTTTAGGGTTAACAATCTCCATGTGATAGAACCACTCTCATCCTCTTAGCTGTCCCTTACCAAGCTATTTAATTTTTCAAATCATCTCTTTTAGAAGCAATCCTGATAGTTCCCTACCACTATTCTTCTTCTCTATACTCCTTTCATTTTGCCTATAATTTCCCGATAATGAAAGCACACAAGCAGAAGTTTTACTTATTATTCTGACTGTGATTGTCTCTACCCTGTGAAGAGCCACCTCTCCCTTCAGCCGGTAATGAGATGTTTCCATAGATGGCTCAAAAATCATAATGACATTCCTGTATAATAGCACATTTCAGTCTCTTTTCTAATTTGTTTTTCTCTATTACCATAGGTCTTTTTGACAATACTCTTTCCAAGTTTTTCATTCCCTCTGAATATCTTCTTTTTAATTATTTTCCCAGACACAGTATCTTCCTATTATCCATAAGAACATCACCTTGTTATTTGTCCATATTTCTTTCATCATGAAAACACCAGGTTCAGCTTAATTCTGCACTCTTCAGGATTTGTATTGCTTTTATTTATTGGAATATTTGTGAAATACTTCCATTTATTTTTAATTTTCCTCTCTAATCATATCATTAAACCAAATGTACAGTCCTGGAAGTTGAATCTGATTAAATACTACCATTATGCCACATCTGTTTCACACAGAAGATGAAGACTTTAAAAGGTCTCAAAGTCCTCGTTATGGTTTGGATATGGTTTGACTGTGTTCCCCAAAGACTGATGTGCTGGAATTTCGGTCTATAGTATGGCAGTGCTAATGTGATATTTAGTGTAAGGTAACTAGCTCCTGGGGCATTGTCCTGGGAAGAAATTAATGCTGGTATTTCAGAGTGAGTCAGCTTTCAAAAGAGGTAATTGTCATAAAAACAACAAACAAAAACAAACCTGCTCCCTGCCTAAATCCACCTTCTTCCTTTCTTGCCCTGTGAATCTTTTCTACTTGTGTTCTGTCATTATAATACCATCCACCATATGCCCTCATCAAAGACCAAACAGATGGGGCCTGCTCAGTCTTGGACTGTAATCTCTAAAACTATAAGGAAAATATAAATCAGGCAGTTTGTTATAGAAAACAAAAACAGACTAATACACTCCTAATTTCCATTTGAGGAGTCCTCCCTTAACCAAGACTACTCAGATGAATATAACTAAATCAAGGTGTCACAAAGAGTTATAATTTACATTTTATACCCAGGGGATGAGTATCAACTGATTAGTAAGGAAGATCAACCTTTTATCTCCCTTTTATTCAGAAAAACCTTCATGAGGAAGTGGAATCATAAAGTTAAGTAAACAGGAAATACATTTACATGACATTGAATAACTATTTTAAAACAACTACAAAAGAGTATAGAGGAAAGGTATTATTTCCTTGGTCTTATTAAAATAAAGCCTTCTGAAAGTTAACCAAACTCAATTTCTATTCTACCTGTCAATAGTGCAGATAATCGGTTGTGACTCTGATGAATTAATTTCTAAATCTTAGTTTCTTCTGTGGATAAAATGAGTATCATTTGCCTGCCTTCACAGGTTTTTAAATGTTCCAAAGTAATTTATATGATGCCTAATATTCCATACAGCATCTAGCAAATACATTAAGATTGTATTTGATCAACTAATGCAGAAAAAAATACGCACTCTGTGTGACATCCACATAATCACTGTTTGCTTTTGTTGGTTTGGTACACATGGTCCACTTACATGAGCCCCAGGTAGTTAACTCTATAGTCTTCATTTGCTGCATTACTTTGCTCTGAACAGTTTGTCAGATCTCAGCAGTCACAGTTTTTAGAAATGCAACTTTTCAGCAAGGGGAATTTTTGTTATGTTTGCAGTCTCTGCTACATATCATCCCTGTCTGTAGCATATCTAATTAAATAACATGTAAATTATTTTCTGTGATATTTTTCACTATCAAAATTCCTTCTTAAGGATCATGTCATGTTTAAGTTACTCTAATTCCCATTCCAAAAGATTTTGATGTCACAAGTATATCTATCAGTAAATATTTTTAATTGTTCATGTTTAAAATATATAGGCATGTAGCCCAGCAAATCTTAATTACAACACTACTTAAAACTTTTCTTATTCTACTTATGAAAGAGTAGCAGAGAGCCACTAATTTGCACTTTGAAATTAGTTGAATATAAACCATTCTTATTCCAATTTTAACCATTAATTACTTCATTTTGTTAGCGTAGGGAAAAATAGAACATTTCAGTCATATAATAACTGTTCACTAATGTTACCTATTTTTTTAATTTTTTTCATTTTAATTTTGCATGGCATCATCTGGGACAAATGTCTTAAAAATAATGCATTGTTTCTGATGATCTTTTGTCCTTCACATTCTCTCTTGCATCTACACATTTGCTTTGATCCCTACTGTCATCCTTCATCTGGACCCCAACCCCCAAGTGTCTGAGTACTGACATCAAGAGGCTCCCATCTGTTCCCTAGGCTTCCAGCTTCTTTCTCATGAAATCATGTTCCTGCCAAAATAACCTTTGAAAACCATCTTAGTCCATGTCCCTCCTCTTAAACCATTCACCGGTTCCTTTGCCCAGAGCAAAATTGCCAAAATAATTCTATAGAACACCAGTCCCACAAGATGCTCCTTAGAACAAGGTTCTGAGAACACAATGCAAAACAACATTTTTCCTGTATTTGAAAATTCAGAAAGACTGTGTAAGAAGCCTAGAGGCTGTTAACTTCTTACTTTCACAAAACATTGGCCTCAGAAACTCTAATTTGGATTTCTGATAAGCTTACTAAGATTAATTTATCCAAGAAAGAACTCTTTATTTTCCTACATCCTTAAAAATCTGCACTTATTCTTACATTCCCCATTCACTCAGATGCTCATGAAAAACAGATCATTCTTGATTTTTCTCTTGATTCCTCTCCTACTGCCCCTACTACATTGAAGTCATCAACAAACTATGGTCTCATCTCATGAACACACTATAAAACCAACAAATCACTTCTTAAAAAATACACTGAAACCATGCCTGTCCAAACATTAATATCACAACTTTAACCTACTGCTAAACGACCTCTCTGCATTCACCCTCAAAAATTGATTCTCCATGAAGCAGGTAGAATGACACTTAAAACATACAAAACACATTGTGTTAATTCTCTATATAATATCATCCAATGGATTTGTGCTTCCGCTCATGGAGTAATTGGGACACATTAGCCTCAGTGTGAACACATAGAAAACTATTCCAAAAAGGTGAAGCAACTATTTTTAGATGCTAGATCTTCTCTGAACATTCAACACAAAATTTAGATTTTTAAGAGAATATTACAAGCATGCTTTACATGTAGAGATACTTTCTGAAAAAGCAGAGGAAGCAGTCATACCAGGTTGAGGAGACAAAATGCAAGAATTTGGGAAGATGGAAGAGATTTAATTTTAAAGGGTATATTTTTAGAACAGTGGGAGATTTATGGGGGGAAAGTCACTAGAAATATGATTACAATTGTGCTTAAATCTGTTGTTGAATATTAATTCATGCATGCACAGAATGAAATTAAATAAGACTGAGCAAATAATAAATGGAAATGTGGGGCTGGAGCACTGGCTTGGTGGTTACAATGCTAGCCTGGTACATGCAATATGTGGGTTCAAACCCCAGGACCACGTACAAAACGAAGTGTCAGAGCAACAAAAGTCAAATGGAAAACTTTTTAAAAAATTAATTCTCTTTCTCTCTCTCTCTCACTGTCCCTCTTTCTTTAAAAAAATAAAATTAAAAAAAAATGGAAACTTAATAAGATCTAAAATTCAAGTTCCCAACAGGCAGAATAGACTTCGGGTTATGTCCTGAGCTATGAAGAAGAGTTACAGAAGGGTCATGAGTTGGCAGTAGGACCAAACTTCCCTTTGACTGGAGGTTATTCTGAACATATTCCTAAGGTCTCTGAAACCAGCGTAAGTTGATCAGACTTCTCTGCACATAACACTATCTGCCAGTACAAAATACATTGCTCTGAAAGTTGACAACAAACTCCGGCAATCAGTAATAACAAATCTACAAGATATATATCAAATAAAATTACTATGCATTTAAAATAAGAAAGATGAGATCCTTAACTATCTGTCAATCAAAACAGATCTGGAAGTAAAAGAGATAATTGGAAGGAATGAGATGATAAAATTTAAAGGTAAGCACAAATAAAATAGAAGGAAATGGAATATGTGAAAGTAATCCCAGAATTTCTAGGTCTGAAAAGAATTTTATCTAAAATGGAGAAATTGTTGAATGGGAGTAGTAGCTAACTAAATATTGCAAAAAACAAGTATCAGTAAACTTGAATACCTAGTAAAGTAAACTTCAAAATGAAGGAGAGAGAATAAGTACAAAAGAAAGAAAGAAAGAAGAAAGAAACCAAAATTTCATTGACTGGGGCTGGAGAAGCAGCTCAGCAGTAGAGTGATGTGCAAAGACACAGGTTTGATCCCCAGCACCACATACTTAACTAAATGGAGGAAAAACAAAAATCCCATGAAAAAATTAATTCTCTCTCTCTCTCTCTCTTTTCTCTCTCTTTCTTTCTTTAAAAATAAAATTTCATTGACTGTTAGGGGAACATTATTAATTGATATCTTAAGTCCCAAAAAGAGAGAAGACCAGAAAAAATCTGAAGAAATAATAGCTAAAGTGTTCAAATTTCAAGAAAACTACATACTCTTTGATATAAGAAATCAAGAAACCCCCAAGCATGATGAATAAAGAGAAAACTACACCATGATACAGCATAATTAAATTGCCAAGGACCAATGATAAAAGAGAAACTCTAACAAAACATGGAGAAGATAAAGACACATTACACAGAGGAACAAGAAAAGAATGATTACAAGCTTCCTGCAAAAAAAAAAATCTGGAAATTCATCTTAAAAGGGCTCAAAAATCTCAACCTGGAATTCCATTGTCTAGAGAAAACATTTTTTTTTTTTTTTAAGAGAGAAGGACAGTGAGAGAAAGAGAGAGAGAGAATCAATTTATATTTAGTTTTTCACATGGGTTTTGTTGCTCTGACAGTTGTGCACATGGGTGCTGGGGTATGAACTCGTGTACTCGCTGCATGCCAGGCAAGAACCATAACCACCGAATCACCACTCCAACCCAGTGAAAAGATCTTTAAAAATTAATTTTTAAGGGGCTGGAGCGGTGGCCTGGTGGTTACCGCACTTGCCCACCATTCACAAGTACATGGGTTCAAACCCCAACACCACATACATAACTATGTCAGAGCAACAAAAATCACATGAAATACTAAATAAAAATTGATTTCTCTGTTTCTCTGTCTTTCTGTCTCTCTCCCTGTCCCTCTCTTTAAACAAAAATTAAAATTCTAAAAATGTTTCAGACAAAAACTAAGAAAATTTCTCAGTAGGTTTAAACTGTAATAAATAAATGAAAATTGATATAAAACAAAACTTTGCATCTATACAAATGCATAAAAACACAATAAATGACACAGATCTG
Source organism: Aplodontia rufa (assembly GCA_004027875.1). NCBI lineage: Eukaryota > Metazoa > Chordata > Mammalia > Rodentia > Aplodontiidae > Aplodontia > Aplodontia rufa. The sequence goes on from PVKS010006140.1 coordinate 13,682, forward strand.
TGTCCTAATATAAAAGTCTTTCTCATATTGAATTTTTCTAAAAGTGATGGAATTCTAATGAAATGTACAGTTTGCATCATAGCATCATGCAAATGTTGTTTCTGGTCTTAAAAATTGTGCTAAGTTATTTAACATTTTAACTTTAGAGAAAGCTGAGTTAAGGACTGACCAAGTATTTTTAACTATATTTGCAACATTTCTGTAAGTCCAAAATTAGTCCAAAATAAGAGTTAAATAAAAGATAAATTTACTCTTCAAAATAAACAGGAAAGGAAGTATTTTGTAGAGTTTATAGCATATACAGAATTAAATTATTTGACATCCACAGCATAAAGGAGAGCAGAAGGAAATTGCATGAAAAATTCTTATAATATATGTAAGGTTATAAAATTATTTTAAAGTAGAGTAACTTAAAATGCATATTTTAAATCCTGAAGCAATTCTCTCTATATATATGCATATATACACATGTATAAAATATAAAAACATATTGATAAGCCAAGAATAAAGCTAAAATGAAATTTTAAAAAATAAAATTAATTTAATCCCAGAGAAAATACAGGAAAAAAAGAAAATAAGAGAAAAATAACAGAAGGGAAAAATAGGAAGTGAATAACAAATTGGTAAATTTACACTTAATATAAAAGGGTCCAATACTCAAAATTCATGGAATGTTCAATTGGAAGGAGAGATAGCTAGACAGATATAGTATTTTAGAGTAGGTGGCTTTCTTATATGTACATACATATATAAGGGTATATTTACACACATGTAATAATATATTTATATTGAGAGTGGAGATATAAAGTCTATTAGCCGTTCTAAATATAAAGGCACAGATTAAAACTTCAAGGCCTAAAAAATACATATCATGTAGAAAACAGCTGGATTAGCTATATTACCATCAGACAAAATCAACTTCAGGTCAAGGAATATTTTAAGTGATAAAGATAGGCTTTTATAAATAACAAAGGTGCAAATTTCTTTGGAAGAATCAGTACTAAATGTATATAACTGAAGCAGCTTCAAAATACCTGAGGGAAATTCATATAGGAGTAACTGAAAGGAGAAATAGACAAGTGTACAAATGTTTCTGAAGACTCCCACACTCCTTTCTCAGTAGTTGATAGAACAAGTTGACAGGCAATCAGAAGGACATAGAAAATAAACATCATCATCCAACCGGACCTATTTATATACTCCGTCAAGCAAGAGCTGAATATACATTCTTACCAAGTGTACATGCAACATCCACTAGGATAGAACATAATCTTGGTAATAAATCATATATTAAAAATGTAAAATGATTGATAACATACAGACTATATTCTCTGACCCAAAAGTAATTAGAAAACAATAACAGAAAGTTTTTTCCTGTCTCATTACACAGGTGTATTATGATTTACCATTGGCTTCCTCTGTTAAAATATCTAAATCTGATTTTCTTTCTTCAAATATGTGGTAGGTAGAACTTCACTTGCTTAAACCTGCTTTTGAGTGTCCTTACACTGGCCACATAAAGCAGAACAGGTGCATCACTGTTAGTTTGCAGCTAAGCTAGATAGGCCCTAAAAGTCTATGCCAGTCACAGGAAATGAAAACAAGAGAGAGTAGCATCTATGAGTGGGAAGATGGGTTCTTCCAAACAGAGACCTTTGTTTCTTCAGGAGAGCCCTGAAATGAGGTCTAGCATTTGGTCTAACACTGTAAGCTTTAATTTGTGTGAGGTAGCAGTATTTCCCTGAGACAAAAACTAGTTCTTTGATGAGGTTGTTTATTTCCCCTGGTTGCAGATAATCTTAGTTTTGCATTTCTCAAAATTGTTTTCCTGGAGTTCACACAGTTATGTAAACGGCATTGTAACCTGTAATAAATCCCTGTCTGAAGAACATTTTAGTCAGCTTTTATGTTGTTGTGACTAAAAACGCAACAAGAACAATTTTAGGAGGAAAAGTTTATTTAGGGGCTCAGAGTTTCAAAGGTCTTAGTCCATGGAAAGCTGGCTCCATCCCTTGGGGCTCAAAATGAGGCAGAACATCATGGTGGTGAGACAGATTAGGAGAGACAGTGAAATGGCTAGGTAGTAAGGACAGAGGGCCCCAATCCAAGAGCTAACTGGTAGAGGCAGAGAGTGATTGACAGGGCATGCTCAGGGCCTTCAAATGCAAAAAGACCATGAGGCTCACCTTTGTCCCAACTAAGATGGGGGTGGTCACAGGTGGGTACTAGGAAGTATTTGGCACCTTTTGTTTTAACCAATGGTGCTCTTGACCAGTTTCAATGCTTGCTTTACATAGATTTTAACCAATGGTGTTCCTGACCAGTTTCAATGCCTGTTTTACATAAATTTTAACCAATGGAGTTGATGCATTTCTCAATACCTGCTTTGCCTGAATGTTAATTATGGTCATACCCAAAGTCAATATAAACCCCTGCCTAACATACTGAGGCGGTGTCCTGCTTCCAGGTGCCCTCTGCCTTGCGGAGTCTCTGCTCTTCTTCCTAAATAAATCCTACTCCTTTTACTCCTCCTTCTGTGATTGTCCGTGGACTTTATTCTTCAAATTCTCGAGACAAGGACCCAGAAGATCGGGGCTGAATTTCCAGGGTGTATTTCCACACCAAGAGCTGCAATGCACCACAGGAAATCCCAGCTCTTGGCTGGGTAGCTGCTAACACTTTTGGGCTGCAGAGACCTGAGGGACCTGCAATTAGCCCAACTTCCCAGTTCTAACGAGAAAAGCTGCAAACACTGAAAACGGGCTACTTTGGCTACCGAATTCTGTAGCCAGGCCCTCTTCAATCACCAGCGGGAGCAGAGAATCCGGCCTCATCTCAAAAACCCCGCATCAGTGGCAGGCATGGCTCCAGGAAGCAGGAAGCTCAAGATATCACATCAGGAAGCAGAACATAGAGAAAAACTGCATGCCAGATACAGAATATATACCCCAAAAGTTCACCCCCAGTGACCCTCCTCATCATCCACACCCTACCAGCCTGCAGTTGCCAGTTAATGTCCATTAGGGGATTAACTCATTTATTGGGTTAAGGCTTTTATCACCCAATCATTTCACCTCAACCTTTCCGAATTGTCACATGTGAGCTTTTGGGGGACACCTTATGTTCAAACCATAACAAATAATTCTAACCAATACATGGAGCTCTGGGCAGTCTTCAGAGACTTCCTTTCCTATTATCACTGGCAACTTCACTCCTGCAAGTCTGTTTATAGGGTGAGTATAGCTCCCTATAATGGCTATTTCAGTCTTTCCTTTGCTCCTGGGAGTTTTTCAATGCATCTTCCACCTGTTTCTACTGGGGTCACCTATCCACATGGAAAGGATCTAAGACAGTTTCAGATTAGGAATCACTCATCTAATCTATTTTTTGTCTTTAATGAAGATTTTGTAGAAACTTCACATTGATTAAATTATAGGAGTTGAAGTTAAACAAATCAGCCATTTTTTTCTACAGTCAGCAAAGGAATTTAAGACACAGTCTGTCTTTTTTGTGTTTCTTGGATATGTCTGTAATATCTGCCCTTTCTAGACCCAAATCCTTTACACAATTTCTGAGAGAGACAGAAAATCACATCTGAATAAGAAACAGTTGAAATGGAAACATCTAGTCGTATCTAACTTCTTATTATACTCTTTGACTAACCCCATAATTGTCTTGCTTAGGAATTAGAAGATACTCTATCTGGTGGTTGGTTTCTTGCCTTTTCTTATCCACGTACCTATGTCCACTAAAGAAATATGTAATGGCTATTTGTTGATTTGTAATAAAAAATATTTTTCTCATTCTTCATTAGATTAAATCATTGAAAGATTCCTATCATTAAGAATTTACTTAAGCTGTGTGGGATGGAAAATGTCTGTAATTCCATGTAATCCCAATTAATTGAGAGAATGAAGCAGAAGGATGACAAGTTCAAGGATAGCCTGGGCAATTTAGACAGACTTTGTTTCAAAATAAAGTTAATTAAAAATATTTTGACAACTGAGGATATAGCAATAGTAGAGTGTCCCTGGGTTCAATCCCCAGTATTAGGGATTGAAGCTGATGTTTAAATTTATCATGTATTTTTTTTTAATTTTTTTAAGAGAGAAAGACAGTGAGAGAGAGAGAGAGAGAGAGAGAGAATCAATTTTTATTGAGTTTTTCACATGGCTTTCATTGCTCTGACAGTTATGTACGTGGGTGCTGGGGTTTGAACTCATGTACTTGCACATGCCAGGCAATCACCATAACCACTGAGCCACTGCTGCAGCCCTATCATGTTTACTTTTATTACTAGCCCTTAAAGAGCTTTTGCTTACAGAGTGAAGGGATTGGATGAGTTTTCATTCAAATTGTAGTGTTCATGATTCTATCAAAAATCTGCACCAAATGAACAAAATTGAAAACATAGGTTTCCAAAGAAAATTAAATCAGTTTTGGATTCGCTTATCCTGAATGATAAGAATTGTTTTATAAATAATTGGGAAGAATCCATTTATTAATTCATTAACTTTAAAAAATGATTTACTGATGCCTTTTATAGTAGTCTGCTGGTGCTGGGTGCTTTGCGGCAGTAAAAATTGTAAATTAAAACTCACTAAAAACTGGCAGTTCTTAGTGGAACTTTTGACAGCTACTTTGACATCCTCCTTCAAATTGTGCCAATTTCATCACTGCTTGAATATACATGGAATTTCCTACCTTGCTTCTTCCCTCCCTTCAGATCTCCTCCCCCTTCTCTCTTCTTTTTTTCACTTCTGCTTGTTATCCAGTCTTACTTCCATATTTTATGGAGATTCAGTTTCCATTATTGGTCCCCAAACAGTTTCCTTATTCTGCTGCTTCTAAGGTCCATATTAACAACTGAAAAGTAATCCAGGAATCAATTCTATGAGTTCAGAGGAAAAACAGGATTCAGTATGATCAAGGAAAGTCGAAGTTACAGAGAAGTTCACAAGGGAGGGTACAGACATTGGGCGTTCATAGGGTGAATAGGATTTGAAATAGGTTCAATTAACAGCTAGGGATACCTCAGAGTACATGAGCTAAGGCAGGCAGAAAGTCTGATTAAATGATTTGGAGAGACTAATCTGCTGCAGGAATAAATTGAGCATTTAAGAGACAAGTGGCTGAAGCAGCTCACTTCCAACCTAATGAACATACCCAAGGTTGAACATATATTGGAAATTATACGATGGCAAAATATTCTCAGAATCCTTCCATTTTTCCACAGGCCTCTCTTCAAATAGCAAAAATAATCAGTAGTTTTGTCTGTTGCATCCAGTCCTTCAGAGGCCCAAGAAGTAGCAGGAAAGCAGAAAAAGCCACTCTTATGAAAATTAGTTTACAAAACCAATACATGAATTAAACTTAAAACAAGGATATTTCATAATGACTTACTTTTCTTTAGTTATAGGGCTTATTCAAACTATTTGCTTCCTCTGCATATTTTTTTCTTAATTTTTGGACCAAGGATTGAATCTAGGGACTTTTGACCACTGAGCAACATTATCAACCTTTTTTATCTTATATAGAGACAAGCACTCACTAAGTTGTTGAGGCTGGTTTGAACTTGTGATCCTCTTCTCTTGCCTTGACCTCCTGAGCTGCAGGAATTACAGTCATGTGCCATATCTCTTTGCATATTTCTAAAGAATTCTCAACTACTTAATAATGGTTTTAGCTCAATTTCCACCCTTCTTTCTTTATTCTCTCATCTATTAATTTGATGTGCATTTGATGTGTCCACTACACTTCATATGTGTAGTAAAGCCCAATATATTTTCTCCATTAGTCTCCCTTGTGTATGTTCCTAACTTCTTTTTTCAATAGTGTACAAAACTTTGTTAATCTAGATAATTTTCTTACCCTAACCCATTATTTAAATATTAAGGTGAAAATCATCATTACAGTTAGTGAATTCTGCTTTATAAATAAGTTATATGTATATTACACATAAGTAATCATACACATGTGTGTTGTACTTAGGAAGCCCATCACATAGTAATTGCATATCTTAGTGTTACTTAATGCATCATTTTAAAAAATTCCTATAGTATTTAAAAACCATTTATTCTACCAGCAGATTGGCCCCTCCAAATTCTTTATCTTACTGACCAGACTTTCTGCCTGCCTTCGCTCATGTATTCTGAGATATCCCTAGCTTTAATTGTACCTTTTAAAATTCTATTCACCCTACAAACACCCACTGTCTGTACCCTCCCTTGTGAACTTCTCTGTTTGACTTTTATAATATTAACCTGGTGGTAAACATTTGTCTGAGCTAATAACTTTTGCAGATTTGAGAATCCAAGTATCTTCGTTATGCCCTTGAAAAATCATCAACTTGTTTGCTGAATCAGACTATTTATTATTCAGAAAGTCCAATGAAACACTAATGATAACTCTATAAGAATCTCAAAAGCTACAGCAGATCCACATGCCAATGCATCTTACTTTCATTCTAGGAAAGCTGACTGAGTTCATAATAAATGTAAATTCAGTCTATGCTGAAGCAGGCATAATCTTGAAAGGAAAGTAATACAGCAAGAAATCAAGTCTGACTACTTTGGGACAGAAAATAAGCATGTTGAAAATAAATAGATATGATTAATTTAGTCCTAAAATCCTTTAAATCTAGACTTTGATCTTGTCATGAGTTCTTATCTTTGTGTACTCAACATTAGCTGGTTATTAGCAGTTTCAGCATGCTCAAAAGATGGTATAAAATTGTATACAACATACCAATAATTTCAGCACATCAGAAATTTAGAGATGTGGTTGGTTTTGCCACAGAACAGAGAACTGATTATTAGAGAGGTAGCAATGTAGAGAAAATAGTTGTTCCTCCTGAAAGTGAAGTCCAAACCATTGGGTTCACAAGAGATCAGAATTTTATAATCAGGATGAAGCAACATGTAGTACACTCCTTGTTTGCAGACAAAAATCCTTTTTCAGAGAGTAAAATGATGACGACCTAATGGAGGAAATTTGCAAAAACTATCTTGCTTTATGTATGTGGAAGAATGAAGCAGAAGTTGAGTTTTGAAAAATCATGTGAACTATGTACAGTGAAAGTTTGTGAGTTGATCATTACAATCCACAGTCCATTAAATGCATGACTTGTTACCTTGTGCCTATATATCTGGACCCCTGGAGAGATTTGCCATGTTTTAAAATATTTCAATGTGGATCACTAAGAATAGCCAGACTGTAAGAAAAAAATAATGAAAGCAAACTCTTGGACACTGCTTAGACAATGCTATGAGCTATATCCTAAAAAGTTATTAAAAAATTACCATTGACTCTTCCACAAAGAAGATAGACCTATTTTAGCATTGCCATGAATGGGTCAAAAATATGCACTATATAATCAATAAAGTTATTAAAAACCAACAGAGAAAACCTTTACCCCCTAGAAATCTATGATTTCACATAACTGAAATAAAAGTGACAAATATAGCTGCTTCATAAGATATGAACAAGGGCATTACATATATACATATATGGATATTTGTATATACACATAGATATATACATATGTATAAATATAAATATGTACATCTATATACACACATACATAGGAAAGTCAGAAATGTGTATATCTGGATAGCAGGATAAAATGCAAGCAGAATTTCTATATTATAGTCTTGAGACAATTCTTTCTTCTCTAGGAAACCTCAGTTTTTATTGTTAAGGTCCTCAATGGATTGATTGGATGAGACCTTCCAACATAATGAAGGGTAAGCCACTTCATTTAAAGTCAATTGATTATAAAATTTCTGGTCCAGGATTACAAATAGTCACATCTCAATCAGTCCTCTGTCTTTCCTCATCTTCTTTGACCTGAAGCAATTTAAGCAATACAGGACAATCATTCAGTAAAATGTACCTCAACTTGGGTTTTCTTAATGTGTCTTTGTGACTGATCCAGGTCGTGCATCTTTGTCAGCAAACTACAGGCTGTGTTCTTCTTACTGAACCTAATTAGGAGGCACATTCTTGTCAATTTGCCCTGCAGCTGGTGATATTAACAGTTATCATATAGTTACTATTTTTCTCTTTGTATCAACTGCATTTTGTGAGGAAATGCTATGAGACTATGATGATATCTTATTCTTCCACAGTTTTTCCTGCTTCTTTTAGTGTCCATTGATGATTTTTTATTAAATAGATTACTATGTTAGTTACCAAAAATTTCTTTAAATTCAAATGATTATAAATATATTCACATCTACAAAAGACCTTAACAGCAACTACTAGGTATTTGACTACACAGAGGAGAAACACTGTTTACGCACGGTGGGCACATAAAATTAACCACCACAGGTGGAATAGTTAAGGATCTACTTTACGAAGACAAACAGAAGGGAAGAGGACCTTTACAAAGAGAAAATCTGTGGTTTTGTGTCAGTTTCTACCCTACTTTGAAGAAATTCAGCCCTATTAGGTGAAATATTACAACTATCAGAGAAGTCTATTGTATAGCCAAGACAGCCTGAAACACTTACTGATGGTGAGATGAGGATGGGGGACTCTAAATCAATTCTGGTTTTGCTGCACAAAAGTAATTCCTAAAAAAATGAATAAATGAGAAATAATAGGAAGACGTGTTGTAAATATGGCATTCATTCAAAGTAAGAATGAATATATATTTCTAAGACTACAATGCCTGCTTTTCTCCTAATACTGTGATTATTAGGAATAATTTTATGTCCCTGCTATAATCTATCTGGATCTCTTTACATGTGGGGCCTTCCCATGAACATCAGGGTTATGAAAACAGGCAAAAATCCCTCTGTCAAAGGACTCAAGTTCTCAGCTCTATTTTTCATGACTATTGCAATTATATTTATTTAACTTATAGTGTCCTCAGTTGATACTTAAAAAATAATTTCATTCACTTAATTTTCAATATCAGTTATCTGTAATACCAGACAGAGCTTTATTCTAGAACTTTAAGGAAACTTTGACTCCAAGCTCTAATTTACTTCTTGGATTTACACATTTCTGGATTGTCCTTGCTTATAAAACCTAATTTTCTCTCTTAAGCTCTGGACTCCTAGTTGTGGCCCCAAATGGTATTGTTTTCTCCATTTCTGTTCAGACAATTTCAAGGCATAGGCAGCTGTCATTTATCTTATGCAGCATCTCGGTAACCCCTTCCCACACCTTCCATTTGGTGTTTGCCACAGAGCTTGCCACAGCTAAAAGATAATCTGCCTAAAATAAGCCAACTGCATAAACTTTCACGCCTCAAACCTAGGTGTTATGTTTTTCTTTAAAATTCCACGTGTCCAAAGGAACAGTTTTTCTAATCTTCGTTCTAGTCATTTACCTGTATAAAACAAATAGTTGAATGGTTATAAAAGTTCTTTACATAATTTCCCTTAACCATTCACAAAATTGTACCATCCAACAGAGTCCAGTAGAAAAAGTCCTTGACTCCCTACAATCTGAGTCAGGGACCAGTAATACATTATTGAACAGGTGACCAAACTTTGGTAAGTCCAAATTTTAAAACAGAGATGATAATACCTCTGTGACCCTTTTACAGCATCATTTATCTACTAAGAAAATATTTGATCCAATATATATTTGACAAACATCTGTCTTAAACACTAACCTAGGAGTTAAGGAGGGAAAGTGAGCAAGATAACATCCTTACCATTTTGGATCTTACACATTGACAGAAGTCAGTGTTTACATTAACAAAAGACTGTGGAAATCACTAAGAGCAAAGTCCCTGTCCTGCTGCAGGGAAGCTTGTGGGACAAGAAGGTGCTACTTTCGATTGAATGGGCAGGAACCACCTCTTAAGAGGAAGTGATTCATTTGTGCGCTTACATCTGAAAAAGAGGTATTCAGACATGTTGAAAGTTCAGGGAGAGAATATTTTAGGTAGAGAGGGTAGCAGACTGAAAACAGGAAGAAAATTGCAAGACATCAGGAAGGGGACAGTGGTCAAAGTGCAGTCTGACAGAAAGGGGCCAGATCATACAGGCGTATATAAGAAGTTTATAAAATTCATTAAAACAGTTAATCAGGGGTTGGAGCGTTAGCTCAGCAATTGCAGTACTTGCCTGGCATGTACAAGGACATGGGTTCAAATCCCAGTATCATGTACACATCAAACTATCAGAGCAATGAAAGCCACATGAAAAACTAAATAAAATTGATATTCTCTCTCTCTCTCTCTCTCTCTATCTATCGCTTTCTCTCTCACTGTCATCAATTTAAAATAAAAAATTAATCAAGGAAGCAACATGATACATTTTTATTCTTAAAAGACAATGATGACAAGTACATCTAAAAGGACATGAAGGAAAACATCAGGATTCACTGGGAAGCTACAGAGGTAGTCCAAGAGAAAAATCATGGTAGCAGTAAAGGGAGTTGAGAAATGGATTTTGAGATATGTTTCAGTGGATACAATGAGGATCATCTAGTAAGACTGTGCACAAGAGTGTCACCTCTAATAGGACATAAAAGTGCTGATGTGTCCATCAACACTTTTATTGCTAATAGACTGAATGATAAATTGCGTGATAGATTGGATGATGAGGAAAAATTAAAGTGGGAATCAAGAAACAAATGCATGTTTCTGCTAGTAATGCAATGTGAAAAAATATTATCTCGAGTTATGATGGGGAAAATCATAGAGAAATAATTTGGGGATTTGGGAAAATATGAAATGACACTTATTAAAATTGAGCTTGGGATGCCTATTGGACATCCAAGGGAGAATGTCAAAAAGGTGGTTGTACACCTGAGTCTGCAGATCAGAGTAGAAGCAAGGATTTAAGAAACAAAGTGAGAGCTTTTGATCTATAGATTTTATTTCAAACTGGATTATGTCACATCTGACTGTGAAACTGGATATATTCGTTAGGGAAAGCAGTGGTAAAACATTTGCCAGTCATGCATGAAGATGATTCGATCCCCAGCACCACATACCCAAGTAAGTGGACGAAAAACAAAACCCAGATGAAAAAATAAAGTTAATTCTCTCTTTCTCTCTCTCTCTCCTCTCTCTTTTATTAAAAAAGAAGAAGAAGAAAGAAGAAGAAGAAGAAGAAGAAGAAGAAGAAGAAGAAGAAGAAGAAGAAGAAGAAGAAGAAGAAGAAGAAGAAGAAGAAGAAGAAAAGGAGGAGGAGTCGTGTCGTCTCTGAAGGCTTGGAGCTACTAAATATTTGGAAGGGGAGAGAGTAGGGAATAAAAATATGGCCAGTCAGAAGAGAAAAATATAGAAATGTAGAATGTAGTTTCAGAAGAAAATAGTTTCATGGAAGCCACAAAAGGAAAACTTACCCAAAACAGGAGAGTAGCCAGCTGAGTTAAATGCCCCTAAAAATATCAAGTAAGATAAAATGGAGAACTGACTTCAAAATATGGCAACTGATGGTTGCCACGCTATGGCAGTGGAGCTACAAAGAAAGGCAGCAGATTGGCATGGGTTGAAAAGCAGACAGGAGGAAGATGTGGGTATATGGGTTTTCACTGAAAAACAGCAGAAAAATAGGATAGCAGTGAAGCAGAGGATGTGAGGTCAGAGAAGGGTTTTGAAATTAAAATGGGAAATACAAGAGCATGAGAATACATGTGATCTCCAGAAGAGCAAGGACATCTCTTCAATTAAAAAAAAAAAGGAAAGACAAGAGGGTCTGGGGATAAAGAGGCAGATAAGTCTGTTGACTTGGTGATGGGAGAATGAAGCATTTGCCATCTGCGTTTGTTTGATTAACTAGGTATGAGGAAAGCTATCAGCTTAGAATGTGGAGACTATATAAGGTGTGTGAAGGTTAAAAGAAAAGGAAAAGCTTTAAAATAGTTTTTTCAAAGAATGGCAAAGCCAATTTACCATAGAAACCTAAAAACTATTGCTGGCATTAAGTGTTGTTCAGGTTTGTAGAAACTAAAGTAAAACCAGTTATTCCAAGTTGGTGATTTTCTTCCTCAGAAAATTCAGTTATTCTTTCATGGGCATAGAAAACAAACAGTTGCAACAAAGAAAGTTAGAACTTTTACAAGGGCTTATGACACAAGAAGAGAAAGTGGGGAAATTATTGACAGTTTCCATAAGAAGGGAATTCTAAAAGTGGAATATGGAAACTAAATTGGTTCTGGAAGGAAGGGAACAGGAGGGAGGTGATGGCTCTCTGTAAGTAAAATTTGCGTGAGACATCATTCTAAGAGATGATATTTTGAACTGGAATAGGAATTCATATTAAATAGAGTCCAGGCAGAAGGAGAAAGAAATAGAAGTAATAGAAACAAAATCTGAAGTAGCAGAGCAAAAGCATCTGTCCCCAGGTAGAAAGCCATATTCTGAGATTAGGAGTGGAGACATAGGACTGCAGAGAGCAATGGGAACAGAGTTGGCTGTGGACAGCAGTAAGGCTGTTGAGTAGCACTGAGAGCCTACCAAGTCAGAGGACATGGTGTAAGTTGGCACAAAATACTAAAAAACGTGACATATCCTTAGGAAATATTCAATCTTCAAGATAGTGGAATCAAAGAGTCAATTTGACCTACGGTGGAAGATTTGTGGAGGAGTTGTGATGAAAGAACAAATGCTAAGTAAATATAAATTATTATCATTATTGTTATCTCATTACAGATTTTACCACTTAGTTTGTCTTGACAGTGTACAGGAAGAAGTCCCTTGCTTCCAAATGTATGCCATCCTCACCTTGCTAGCCCTTCTGCCTTTGATCCTGCTTCTCTCCAACACTGGGTTCAGTAAATGTACTCCATAATCAAAATAGTTCCTTGTATCCCATGGCGATCAGGCTAATTTGCTTTTGTTTCGTGAAACTGAAAGTGTTCTGGCTGAAAATAAGGTTTTAAAGTAGTCAAAATTCTTTTACAGCAATGTAAAGATAGACTTAAATGCAATATAATATTTTTGAACTGTTATTTGGAAGTTTCCTCACATGGTCAAAATCTAAAAAATCATGTTCACCCACTATAATCTTGTTCACCAAATTCTGTAATAGCAGAACTAAAGGACAATCTAGGTAGCCTAAAAACCATAGTTATAAAACAACAAAGCAAAGTGCTAATTTACACAGCAGGCAGGAAGCTCATGACACTCATTCCCCCAACTGGTACAACAAGCCAAAAATATAACTTTCTATAAATTTCTGAATGATAAACTCATAATAGGTTATGAACAAAACTAGAATGTTTAGTATATAACCCTGACTTTTTTTAAACTGAAATTATGAGGAACAAAATTGATTTCTGCCCCCACGAAAATAATTATACCTATCAAAGAAAAAGAAAAAGTACAAAAGTACTGAGCTAAGTAAAATACAGACCTAAAGAATTGGTTCGGCTGGAGCTAGACCCTGGCCATTGAGAAAGGAGGTCTAGTATCATGTTTAAATCTGGATAAGGTGTAATATCATACAAGGCATTTGTAGAGATGTATTGGGAAGGAGGGAGTGGGAGTGATAAGGGTGGGTAATTGGGGAGGGGGTTCTTAGGGGTAAATCTAATTTTCAGAATTTATATATATATATTATATTATATTATATTATTTCATTAAAAGCTTGTTTGATTGTTCAACAAATAGATTTCTGAATAAAATAAAAAGAAATCATATGCACCTAAAAACAAACAAACAAAAAGAAGAAGAAGAATGGGTTCAGTTCCCTCTCTTCAGAAAATAATTTACATTACAAATACAGGCAAAAAAATGCGCAAAATAAATGTTAGTTCTATTATTAAAATTGTCACCATTTGATGCATTTGACACTCCACTTTTGAGTTACATTAGGTAGATAATAAGCTTACGAAGAAAGAAAATCATATTTTTTATTTTAATTAATAAAATAACTGTCACTAACCATGGAATGTGGCTTAGTGAACTTGGCATAGATAAGGAATGATAGATTGTAATCTTGAAGGTTTTTTTCTTTTTTTCTCCTGAGGATATCATGTTATCCAAACTTTCAGAAAGGTAAAGAGAGTGGCTGGAGCAGTGTCTCAGTGGTTACAGCGCTTGCCTGGCCTACATGAGGATGCAGGTACAAACCCTAGCACCATGTACACAACATTGTTGGAACAATGAAAGCCACTTGATAAAACTAAATAAAATTGATTCTCTTTCTCTATCTCTCATTGTCCCTCTCCCTTAAAAACAACAGAAAAGAAAAGAAAGAAAGAAAGAACGAAAGAAAGAAAGAGAAAAAGAACTAAGAATGGTTGTTGAATGTATAACTGCTGGAAACATGGCAGATTTGAGTCAATACAATTCCATACACTGCTTTAAATATAAGGGATGCTGATTACAACATAAGAAGCAAATATTAATACATCCAAGACAAGTAAACTAAAGGACAACATGAAAATGCAGTAAACTAAAAAGAATTTATACCTAGAGTCCAAAGAGTGTGAACAGGCACCGCATTGTCCTGTTGGCTTCCTGGAATTAGCTCACTTGAACTGGGTTTTATTGCTCATTCAGGGGCAGAATATAACCCTTGAAATCTGAAAGCAAGAAACAAGAACAGATACCTTGCAAAACAAATGAATGAATAAATAAGTTACTCCATAAAATATAAAAATAAGACTGTATAGAGTCTACATCCTTAGTGTTTTCTTAATACTCAATATGTAAAATTGGTGTATTGTTTCAAAATCACTATACAACTTTCAAGCCCACAAATAAGAAATATACATTTTTACAACTACATATGAAGCATTTACATTTTCCATATACATACACCAAAAAAAGAAAAAAAATTTAGAGATAATGCTACTTGAATAAAAATCATTCAATTCCAATTAATAAATCTTTTTTAAAAAGAAATTTAGTTATTGTACAATAAAAAATGCATTCAATGAAACAATATGATATACGTATATTCTTAAATTAGATTTACCCCCTAGATCACACCCTATTCTCCTTTCTTCCACACTATGTTTTTGCCCCCTTTATCAAATAATAGATAGTTAAATATATTGGACAAAACTGACCGACAATACCTAAAGCTGCTAATAATTTCAATAAGTGGGAATACCAGTCACTAATAGTGGAAGCATAAATTAATAAAAACTCTTTGAAAATCATTTAGAAATGTATAATATATGTATTACTCCATATACTGTTTTAAAGCAGGTTTAGGTTTATAGAAAAATTAAGTGGAATGTACAGAGAGGTACTTATATAAACTTTTTAGTTCATTTAGTCATTTGATACTGTTAGATCCAATGTATAGTGAACAGTAGTTATGATAATTGACATCTTAACCCTGTTCTTGATTTTAGTGGAATCTAATCTCTCCACAGCATTATATTTTCTGTGAGTCTTTGATAGCTATACTTATCCTTAAATTCATCCTCATCAGATAAAGGGAATATGTCAATCTATTCCTATTTTGCTAGAAATTCACATTAAATATTGTGATTTATTTTCTTTCCTCTGTTTAGAGAAATCATATACTTTCCCTACCAAAAAAATTTAAAGAGAGAGGGAGAGAGAAAGAGAGAATCAATTTTATTTAGATGTGTACATGGTGCTGGGGTAAGAACCCATGTCCTCATGCACACCAAGCATGCATCATAAATGCTGAGTCACTGCTCCAGCCCCCTTCTCAAAAATTTTAATTCAGTAAAGTACTTTAATATGTTTCCTAAATATTATTTTGTATTTACAAGATACATATGTTTTAATAGATCATTAGTCATTATATTCTTTTACTATGTTGTTGGATTCTATTTGCTAATATTGTTTAAAAGTTTTGCATGTGTTTGTTAGTGGAATTAGTCTAGAGCTTACATTTTTATATTAAAAAATATTCTTTTAACCATAACAGCAACCAGTGTTTTGCAGGAAACCTGCTTTTCTCTATAAACATCTTTGAGTTTTATTTTCATCCTTAATATTTTGACATTTCACCACATTTTGTTAGAATCTGTTTGCTTTCAGTCATTTTATTGCCTGTTCAGCAAGTCCCTTCACCAAAAATGTTTATCTTCTATTAATCCTTGGAAATGATATTTCCTTATTCCTTTAATTATTTCTTCTTCCTTTACCTTTGCTTTATGTTTTTGTCAGTTTTGTTTTTGTCAGTTCATAGACAGCCAATTCCATAGTTCTGGGCCCAAGATGAGACAGAACATCAGGGTGGAAGTATTTGGTAGAGAAAAGCAGCTCAGAACATTACACCAAGAAACAGAGAAAGGGGGCTGGAGTGGTGGCTCAGCGGTTCCAGCGCTTGCCTGGCATGCACCCAGATTCTAACCCCAGCACCACATAACACAACAAAGTGTCGGAGAAACAAAAGTCACACGAAAAACTAAATAAAATTGATTCTCATTCTCTCACTGTTCCTCTCCTCTCTTAAAAAATAAAAAAGAAAGGAAAAACATCTTTAAAAAGAATAAAAAAAAAGAGAAAGACTTCACTTACCAAGTACAAATATATAACCCAAAGACATCCTCCACAATTAACCACCTCCTCTAGCTACACCCTTCCTGCCTACAGTTACTACCTAGTTAATCCCTTTAAGGGATTAAAACACTGATTAAATTAAAGCTGTCATAACCCAATCATTTCACCTCTAAGCCTCTTGCATTGTCTCACACATGAGCTTCTGGGGTACTACTCTTATCTAAACCATAAAATTCTGTTCACCTTCCACTGGTATAAGTTTGGACATCCTAATTTATTTTTTCTGTCTTGATTTTACATTTTAAAAAAAATACCTTTCATCTTTTACATTGTATTCTATGAAAATCCTTGTGTCATATTTTAGCACATCTTTAACCTTATCCATTCCATCTCTTGAGAGATTTTAACTTTTAGCTGTATGTTCAATTTCCAAAAACTTTAAGGATGCAAAATTTTTCCAATTTGTCTAATATTATCCAGTATATCTAATGTAAAATATTCTTTTTGCTACACCAACTCTATTTTTTATTCTTCATTGATTTTAATCCCACCATTTCAAGCTTTTGGTGTCAATCAAATGTTGGTTATTGTTGAACTCCTGCTTATCTTTGCACCTAAGATACCCTATCAGTCATGTAGATACGGTTTGTTATACAATGCCCTTGATGAACTGGGGAAAGCAACATGATATACTGTACTGGAGAGGTTGATATATCTTCTGCAGTCTGGAGAAAGGGAGCTTTTTCACTTTTGCATATTAGTGGTTCTCCATTGCCCAGCTTTAACTCCCTGTGCAAATACCTTTGGAAGAACCAGTACCCTGAAGCACTCCAAATGCAGTTTCACAGTTACTCATCATTTAGGATTCTTCCAGCATACATTGCTATACCATATATTCATTCTGAAAGACTGTTCCCTTAAAAAGCAATCCTTCCTTTGGAGCAGTTTCCTCCTACAGGTTTCTTAAGTAATTTCATTATCCTTTGTTCTAATTCTGGCTAATTTTTGCCTTTCAAGAATTTCTAAAATATCTGATATAATTATAAATCCATTTTTTTACTTATTAGTATATTGAAGTCCTTTCAGCTCAAGGAATTTGGAGCAGAAATAGAGGTAGATAAATGTACTCACTATAACACCTTATTCTAAGACGTACTAATTTTTTGGTATTGCACTAGTGTGGATCCAATAAATTTCATTATTTCAGTGATACCCAACAAGTATCCATACTCTCTGTACTGTGTTTACTTATCCTAGCTATTTCTTTTATTCCTTGATCTCATATTTTATCATTTTACCACTATAAATTAGGTATACCTTAATAATCTTATATACTATATATGAATAACCTATATATAATTTATAATTTATATGCTTTATCAGTCACAAGTCTCTTAAAGTCTAAATAAAACTCAAATTGAAAAAAAAAAAAGTACCTGTATTTTTTGTTGTTGTTGTAGCTTCCTTCTGCTAATTTGGTCACGGAATTTCTCTGTTGTGAGTATCCATAATCCAAGGTTACAAATCTCCAGGAAAATCCAACTCTGGTAAAGTTAGGTTCAGTTAGGTGACATATTGAGGAGGGTAACCAATGTATATGAGACAGAAGAAAAGTATTACGTACAGATCCTGTAGAAGTCAGGATGCATCAAGAAGCCTATGAGAGATCTGAGTGATCCAGAGCTCAACCAGTGGGTGGGGAAAAGAAAGAGAAACAGAGGATCTATGGGACTGTGAATTTGTTAAGATCCATGGGCATTATCCCTAAGGCTTTCCCCTGGACTGGCAGCTTGGCTTGTTTAAAGAATACATGCATTTATGGCAATCTGAAGACTCTGCACTGACATTAGGTTTTACTGTGGCCAGCAGCTGTGAGGTGTTGGATTTTCCATCAAAAGAAGGAGGAACAAGCAGTATATGGCAAACAAACCCACAGCTACACAGTGAGGGAAGTAGTAACTAAGCTAAAGGTTATAGAGTGTACTGGGGTTCAAACATCTAATGGCAGGTATAAAAACTGGATGCCCAGACAGCAAATTTATTAAACAAATTTATGAGAGTAGTCTCGAAATCTCTGAAGCAAATAAAATATAAGATGCCTAACTTTAATCAACATAAAAGGACCCCTTCTTTTAAAGAAGATTGCCTTAGCAGAATTGGAAAATAACCTTCAGGTAAGTCTTAGCAAACTCTTGCTGAAATCTTGAGACATTGGAAACTTTAAAATATACATCTTTGTATATTTTAGATGTATACATCTTTGTAGAGTTCATATACAGAGAATGCAATCATGTAGAATATGTATTTCTCCATATATATGAGAAAAGACCTATTCCCCCCATTTCAAATAGTATCTTTAATAAGTAAGTTATATTACCAGGAAATCTACATTTCTTTGTAATATGATTCCAAATATTAAACATATTACATTCATTCTTTTTAACACTGAAGACAAATACCATGCTGAATTGTTTAAGTTTACAAAAGTCCAAGTTGAGTTTCTAAATCTCTATCATGTTAAGAATATAAAGCAATGTGTAATAAATATATGTAACATGACATTTTAGATTAGAAATATTTCCCTAAAACAACAGAATTTCATTTATACATAAAATATGAAATCAAGAACATATCATGCGGGGGCTGGAGCAGTGGCTCAGCGGTTACAGCACTTGCCCAGCATGCACAAGTACACAGGTTCAAACCCCAGCACCCATGCACACAACTAAGTGTTAGAGCAACAAAAGCCATATGAAAAACTCAATAAAAATTGATTCTCTATGACTCTCTCTCTCTCTCTCACTGTTCTTCTCTCTTAAAAAAATAATATATCATGCAAGTAAAAAGAATGTAAAACATTAAAATTATGTATATAGTATAGATAGTAGTGAATACCTATATTTTGGCAAAGATTATTTTGAGTTTAAATTAAAAGTGGAGATAATATAGAGGTGTCAGACAAAAGATTTAATTAAATATAAATTATCTTCCAAAAAACAGGAGTTTTCCTTCTTATTTGCCAAACCTTGAATATTGTATTCCTTAATGGTTCTCTAGTATTTGTGCCTACATCATAGTTCTATTAATTAGCTGTATAACCCCAGTACTATTAGTTTAAATGCATATGCTTCATTTATTGTCATTTCATGAGGATTAAGCCAGGTAAAACATGAAGGCACATGATAAGTACTCAAATATTAGCTGTGCTCATTTGCATTTATTGCTATGATTATTATTTCCCATTACTTTAAGAATCTCAGGTTACAGAAAGTCCACTTCTTTTCAGATGAATGTTGAGTTGAAGGTCATCATTTTCTGATTAGATTTAAAGGTGCAAAAACAAGTAAAGTTGGGGCTAGAGAGGTGACTCAGTGGTGGAACACTCACCTGGCATGTAGAAGGACCCAGGTTTGAACTCTAGCATCAAATAGACAACTAAGTGTTGGAAAAACAAAATTCAGATAAAAAATTAAATAAAATTGACTCTTTCTCTCCCTTTCTCTCTCTCTCTTTAAAAAGAAAAAATATTAGGATCAGTTCTAAAATATATTTTGTGGCACTGGCACTGAACCACACAAACATACACAATATTAACGCTTTTGTATCATGAGTTGTTCTGATTTGCAACTTGAAGGTTGTCATCCATAGCTTTAGAAGAAAGATACTGCTCCACTTTGAAACACAGCATCAATTCTATCAGTGTCAACTACTCACATGACATTAATTCAACAATAGTTGGAGATGATAGGTCAACCCACCAACTCTCTCCCCAAAATTAGAGAGGAGAAAGGTAATAGCACATAAATCAGACCAGGAATAAACCATGGAAACACTAGGATTTCAAGGTCAGTGTGGGAAGGGAAGACAAACTAGTGAAAGACTGAATGTCCAAGATCACTAAAAGCCAAAGTAAAGCTCAGAGACAATCATAGCTGGAAAGAGAAGACACATCACACTCCCTGACTCACATGAAGACTTAAGGAGTGAATTCTTTACATATGTACCAGTTGGCACAAAGACCATGCTATCTCTCAGCATATACATTTTGAATTTATTTAAAAATTAGTAATAATACCAAAAACACATTCAACCCAATAAATAAATGGGCTAAAGAACTAAACAAAAACTTCTCAGCATAAGAGATACAGAAGGTTAATAAATGTATTTTAAAAAATGTTCAACATCACTAGCAATCTGAGAAATGCAAATCAAAACTACATTAAGATTTCACCTCACTCCAGTCAGAAAGGCAAAGATGAAGAATTCAAACAACAATAGATGCTGGAGAGGTTGTGAGAGAAAGAAGCACTTATATACTGTAGGTGGGACTGCAGCCTAGTACACTCACTCTGGAAAGAAATATAGAGACTCTTTGAAAAACTACGGCTGGAACAAGTATATGACCCAGCTATTCCACTCCTGGGTATATTCGCAGAAGAAACAAAATCAGCATATAACAGTGACACACCTGCATCAGTGCAAACATTGATGTAACACACAGCAGTACAGTTCACAATAGCTAAATTATGAAATCAACCCAGATGCTCATCACTGGATGAATGGGATCTATACACGCACACAATGGAGTTCTACTCAGCTATTAAAAAGAATGAACGATGGCCTTTGCAGGGAAAAAATTATGCTAAATGAAATTAACCAAACTTAGAGACCCAAAGGTAGAATATTTTCTCTCATATGTGGAAGCTAGAGTATAACTAAGGTAAAAAAATAGTCAAGTTTATAGACTGGACTCATCAAATTTGGACCAACACACAATCTGGAGGAACTCTAGTTATTAAAGGGAAGGTGGGGGAGGAGGAACAGGAGAGGATGAGGAGGGAATAGGGGGGTTATAAATACTATATGGTATACTCTACTCCCTGAAAAGCTAAACAATACCCATGAAAGCATGACTGGAAAAGTTACACACACACCACACACACACACACACACACACACACACACACACACACACATATATATTTAAAGCTGTAATTGGGGGGAGTGCACTGGAGTTGTGAAACTGGGGACTGGGCAAGGGGATGGAAATCCTGTGCAAGGATCAGGGTCAAGTTACATTATCATGTTATGGTTCATTCATGAATGTATAATAAGAAATCCCCTCACTATGTAAGACTATGATTCACCAATAAAAAAATAATAATTAATAGATAATGGTTGAAAAAACAAGAGTAGATAATCAGAATAGCCACCTCAACATATTGTTCCTAATGAAAATTTAAAAAGGAAGGAGAAAAAGGAATTTTTTATGCTTACAACAGTGACAAACTAATTCTTGTCACATAATAAGAGATCAAAAGTGAACGAATGATCAAAACAATTAATGGTTAAAGGGCTATAATCATAATAATATGAATATGTACTATTACCACAAAACTCCAAGAATTTATGCTACCTGAAATACAAATACTAAATTCACTTTGTTTAGCACTATTTGAACTGTTGCTCTTTAACTCTGAGTATACTTTTTTTGACTCATGGCTAAACACAATATTTCAAACTGTCTTTTCCACATATTTATTGAAACATTTACATCTATTCAACTTGCAGACTCATAAGAATTTTCCTATGATCTCGTTCTGACAGCTAGGAACTGACATCCTAATCTCACATACCTGCTTGCATCTAAATAATCATAACACCTGCTACAGCATTTTTATTTGCTACTATTGCTGCATTTCTGAAAATTTACTAACTAATCTCTGCAATTTCCTGTTTTCATGTACTGTTTGTTGTGCCAATTGTTTCTCTTCCTTTAATCATGATGGTCCTACTTTGTTCCTGGTCAACAAATTAATTCTTCTGGCCTAGTATAGATAGTCCAACACCTCACTCCTCCAGATGGGCAAGGATGCCTTATTCACTCTCTTTCAAAACTGCCCAGTTAAACATGACCACTATCCCGGATTGACTTTCTCTCTCTAGCTCACCTGTGAAGGCTGACTCCTACATTCTTTTTGCCTTATTCTTTGCTTGTTTTCCTGCCAATTGCCCACTTTTCATAGATATTGAAAGAATTACTACACTCATACAAAATAGACTATAATGGCATCAAACTCACTACCAACTCTCAATTTTCAATTTAATAATTCAATTAGATCCAAAAATGCAGTGCATACTTCTGTATGTCTTCCAGAAAATAAGATCTACTTCATAGCTTGTCTACCCACACATCATTCTACAAAGATCTGTAATATCAGGATTTGATTTTTAATTGGTGTGTCTGTCTGTCTGTGTGTGTGTGTGTGTGTGTGTGTGTGTGTAAGGCCCTGGTTGTTATAACTTTGATTTTACATGACATATGGAAAACATCTACCTGAGGCTTTACTCTACCTGGTCTAATGATTCTTAGTCTTGGTTTTTCTTTAGAACTACTCAGGAAGCTTTTGCGAAATATCAATATTCACGTCCCATACAAACATGTTATATCAGAACTCCTGAATTTTGGGGCCCCAGCATTAGGATCATTTCTAAAGGACCATGGGCACGAATTTACAGGCAGGTTGAAAACCTGCATCTATAGACATCCTTTCCTGGCGTCTCTTTCCTCACCATTATGTTCCTCGCATCATGACTTCAAATCTGTCCTATTTTATCCTCACACCACTTGACTTAACATTTTCTTGAGTATAACTAATATCCTGTGCATTGGGAAAATGTAGCTTCTAGCATTCTCAAGAACAAGATCAACTGGGCACACTGATTTTCCCAAACTACAAAGTGTATCAAAGAAAAAGAAAAGAAAACTAAGGGAATAAATCGTCCAAGTGAACATGGATTGGAAATCACAACTCATCTCACTTTATTACTTCCTCATTTCTATATTTTAACTAGACAGCTGATATAAGCGCCATACACACACACACACACACACACACACACACACACCTGATTCTAAAGTGACTTTACTCATTGGTTCTGACAAATTATTTTTCTCATTTCAGCTACACAAAGATTCAATTTTTATTTTCATTAAAACGTTATCAAGAAATCAACACCAAAAATGAAGCAAACAATCTTAAAAAATAAAAATATTAAAATATAAAAAGCTTCTTTAAAGATTGGATTGTAAAGGTAAACCAAGAATATACAGGACTGGGCTAGAGCAGTGGCTAAGCAGCTATGCACTTGACTGGCATGTCCCAAGTCACAGGTTTGAACCTTAGCACCACATATACAACAAAGTGCCAGAGCAATGAAAACCACATGAAAAACTAAATAAAAGTGATTCTTTCTCTTTCTCTCTATCCCTCTCTCTCTTTAAAACAACAACAACAAAAAGAATATACAGGACCCAATTCTTTAACTGAGTTATGACACACATTATAGCCACCACTTAGCATGTATCCTCAGTATACCTGGCAGCCCTTCAAGAACCCTAGTGTTTATGATATTACAACAAAAGAGTTTCACCCAATATCACAGCTGTTATGGTTTGGGTCTGGAATCTTCCTCAAAAAGTCACATGTTGAAAGCATGGTCTTCAATGCAGCAAGGTTCCAAGGTGGGGCATTTAGGCACTGATTGGTTAATGGGATTCTGACCTCATCCATGGGTTAATCAGTTGATGGTTGAATGGACTACTGGGAGATGAGATCTCACTGGAGGAAGCAGGTCACTGAATGTGTGCCTTGGAAGGGCTCATCTAGTCCTCAGTCCCTTCTTTCCTACCCACACTCCACCACCACCACCACCCCCTGCCAAGTACCATGAGTTGAGCAGCTTTTCCATGACGTTCCACCATGATGCTTCTACCTTGGAGCCAGCTGACCGTGGATGGAAACTTCTGAAACTGTGAGTCAAAAATAAACATTTTCTCCTCTAAACTGTTATTTCAGTTATTTTGGTCTCAGCAATGGAAAATTAGCACAACAGTTGAGAAAAACACAGGACACAGAACAGAAAAGGACTGAGCCATGATACAAACTCAAGTCTAAAGTCAAAACACATACTCTTCTCACCTTGTCACTTAGGATAGAATAGGACTTGAAGGAACATGAACTTGTTTTCAATCTATCCCCAGGACTCTGATAGCCATCTAGGTTACGCTAGCTCATCTTCTCTTGCAGAACTTACACCTGCACTATGCCTGCTGCATCTCTGCCTTTGCCTCTTCTAGTAGTCTGAAGCTCTGCAGTCACTTTGGTCCCTGTGGCCAGTCCTAGTCTCAAGCTGTTTCAACTCTTAACTTAAACTTATCTCCCTTTCTCCTCCCATAATCCATCTGGAATTTATAATCATTATAGTTTCAAAAAATCAATATTATGTAACTATAATCTCATTCACCACATAATGGCAAGGAAAGAGCAAATATCACATGTATTTGGTACATGTGAGCTCTCTTGGGTACCATGACTATTTTAAAATATGCTTACTGAACTTATCAGTTTTTCTAAAAGTCCTTATATCTATTCACCCAACTACATTGCAGAGCCCTTTTTAGGCAAGGATTCGGGTTATATACACCAAGTCTTTAATGCTAAAGGCATATAATTAGAGTCATAATAAAATGTATTTTGTGAAACTTTATCTGCATGTCAGGAAAATGTCAGTTTCCACAGTTTCATAGCAAAAACTAACCTAACTCTCAATAAAAACACCTGAAATTACTTGTGAAAACATAGTTTTTTCATTCTCCTGCTGAAGACAAAACTAGATAGCTACTGGAAATATAATGCAATTAGAAAGCAACAACTCATCATTCAGAACTCAGTGCAGAGTTTAGCACAGCTAAAAAACATGCTCTGACCACTCTCCAGAGAGAATAAAGGAAAATAAGTACGAGTCCACCTACTTTTTATAAGGTTGAGAATTCAATCTCAGAAATAAAACAAAGTTTAACACTAGAAGACAAAGCAGAAAAAAAGCTAGCACAGACAAGTGAAGGAAATAAAAGGAAAGATCTGCACAGACTCCTTAACGTGGCACAATAGGCACCAAATATAGGTGCTTTGAATGGGGCAAGGAAGGAAATTTACAGGAATGTTTGGAATTCAAGACACTTAATGCTTGGATTCATCATTCTGTTTTCAAAACCAGTGCCAGCTAAAGAGAGGCTTTGCTATAGCTATGGATATCCAAGGAAGCATTCTTATCCCTTTTGCTTATTGATGACCAATCAGAAAGACTAAAGAGAGAACATGTGGATTTGGGCAGCATAATGCACAAAATGATACATGGTTATGACAACAAAATTGTGCACTTAGATGTCCATGGAATGTATGACTTATATCTCCCCGTTCCATTTTCCCATTTGGGGCTTTCAATTACTCGAGAGTGAAAGGCAATGCAGTATCTCATCATTTTCTTCAGGAACTCATGTAAAGGTCAAACTGATAGAACTACGTCAGCTGTAATGCTCAGAGACTTTGCTTGATTACAGAAACCTTAAATCCAAGTTTAACTTCCTTTGGGTCAGGAAAGAGCTACAAACATAGGATCTCCTTAACAAGCAAAACTCAATTCCTATAGAAATGCAGACATTTATGAATACAAACACATATGCATAAAACACACACACACACACACACACACACACACACACACCACACATTCTGGGACTGTCTAATAAAATCCAAGAGCTACCTTGAAGAATTACAAAAGGAAGCCTTAAGAGGTATCATGACAAATACAGAAGGCAAAAGAGGGAGAACAAAAACATAATTAATAAAAAATTAAAATACATTAGACCTCTTATTAGAAACACCAGGTGTGGGATAAAACAAACACAGGGTCAGAGGTATGTGGGCAAAACAGACTTTATTCCTGCATAAAGGTGGGCTTCCATAGAGAGTTCAGAAGTACATGCACAGGGGATGCATGGGTATTCCCAGCCTGATGTAATCCTGTCCTTGACTCCAATTGGAGGAGCTCAGGGGTACAAGCTACAAGATAAGATGGGGCAGGTACAGAAAAGGGTTAAGTCCTTACAGGAAGTGGGCAGTGGTTACAGGTGTAAGGAAACACATGTTGGGGAGTATTAAACATGACTTGCTCCTAGCCTCATGGATCCCTGACTCAGGATGGCTTCAAACTTAAGTTACAGTAGGTATGCTTATAATTGTATTACAAACTTTTATAGGAAAGAAAACATATACTCTGAACACAGGATTAGGGGCACAGACCAACCTCTTCAGTTGAAAGTCTACATATAACTCATTTTTACAATTATTTAAGACCTTTATTAACAGTATTTCGAGTTTGTTGAGTTTCTTTGAAAAAAATCAGGTTGTAAGCTATTATTATAAATTAAAAATGAAGTTCTTAAAAGATCTCACTTTACCCTGTTCAAATCACCAATTTAAAAACCTTTAAAAGTATACTGGAAACAAAATCAGCCTTTAAAAAATGTTTGTCATTCCCAAAAAGAAATATCCCTTTGGTAAAAATAAAATCCCCATGCTGCATAGATAAGAGAGATAGTATTAGTAACCGGTCAACAGGCAAAAAGCAAGAATCTAAGGTCTTCAGCTCCAATATTTGGCTCATTTCTTATTGCTGGAATTTCATATTCATCTCTTCTGTTGGATGGCTGGGTGACGGTAGAGATGGTCAGATGGTATTTGCTCAGACTCACCCTTCTCAGCCTTAGGAGCCAACACACTCTAGATTGGTAGATTTGCTGCTTTTGTCTTTTTGCCATCATGTGGTGTGGAGTGACCTCATAGGTTTTCTTTATTCTCTTCATTGCCTTCCTCTCTATGCTGTACTTGGGAGGAGAGCCACTGCTGAATTGTGGTCTATAACCCCAATACAGATGCTGTGTGACTGGTCTATCTTGTTCTCTCGCCTGGTTGTTGGTACCCTCCATTACCTCTCCCTGCACAGAAGGATTGGGATATTGTGGTCAATGCCCAAAGGATCTCCATAGGTAATAAGGTGGGAATCTTTACCTACAGTACTACTGACATTGTTGGCCTTGGCCTTCAAATGTGCTCTCTGCTCCCTCATTCTCTTCCTCACCCTCATTATTCTGGTAATTCTGCTAGTAATTGCGTGGATGGATAACCAACAGAATGTGGATGGTCTATAATGGGTACCATATAGTACATATTTACTTCCTTGAATTGGAACTCCACAGTAGTCGCTAACATGTGCTGTTTATACTCAATTTTCTCCCTCAACAGCAGTCTGTCTGTTTCCAACACTGAAATGGTATTTCCTGGGTTAATTCTTTATAGCAAGCAAACTGGTGTATGTATACATCTTCCATGGTGTCATTCCTAATGATGAAACCATCCATATCCATTCTTACACTGAATCATTGTATTGTTCCAACATGTTCTTTGTGATGACCTCTTTGTGACCTCCAGCAGGAGCTGCATTTCCACTTGAGGCCATCTGGGCCACAGGGCCCTAAACTGCTGTTCATGGTGCTGGGCTTGGTGGGGGCAGAGATGGTGACTGTGGCCAGCGATTGTGTATGAGACTCCTCTGAGGGTACGGAGGTAACTGGGACAGTGGTGACAACAAAGGTGTCAGGCTTTCTAGAATCCACTCTCCTTTCCTAATACCAAACCCCAAAATGAATAGTCGCTGCTAATCAGAGGCCTGTCCTATAACAGAAACAGCCAATTAACACATATTTTGTATTTGATCTGTATTACATACAGTAAGAAATACTGAAATGAATTTTTACTGTGATATATAGATTACTCCACTCACACCAAGATGATGAGGGATCCAGAGCATTTTAAACAGATATGCTCAGCACCCAAGCTCACCAAATACCAATAGGAGGTGTAGCATAGTGTGTTCTATAGTTAATTTTATGCAGTTATGATTTAATTGTGCATTTTTACATTTGTTTACATTTCTCTTGACTGAAAATAATGCCATGTAAGGACTGTGTTTAAGTTCTTATAAATTTTAACTTTTTATTATTGAATTGTGCTAATGAATGATAAAAATAGGGTTTTATCTGCATATATTTTGTGTATTCAAGATGTACCTTTTTCTTAATTTTTTGATATTTCTAAGCTTATGTGATTTTTCTGTTCTTGTTGTTGTTGTTGTTGTTTTTTTTTTGATTATGGCAAATCTCAAAAAAATCTGCATAT
Organism: Aplodontia rufa; assembly: GCA_004027875.1. Classification (NCBI taxonomy): domain Eukaryota; kingdom Metazoa; phylum Chordata; class Mammalia; order Rodentia; family Aplodontiidae; genus Aplodontia; species Aplodontia rufa. The sequence goes on from PVKS010006140.1 coordinate 42,167, forward strand.
AAATGGACCATGTTGTTTAAGGTTCAATTGTATACTTTAAATTCATCCTAATGTTCATTTTTCAAAACGTGAGGTTGCCAGAGATATTTCTCCAGGTGAGCTGAGATGCTAGACATGATGGTGGTTGTTTCCTGTTGGGTGTGAAAATATCTCCCTTGAGAAAAAGCTGCTAAGAGCCTCAACATAGAATAAAGAGTGAAAAATAGTAACAAGGGAAATTAAACAAAATAGTCTACCTCTAAATATGTCAGTGCCTATTAAAAGTTGAAAATAGTGAGATTTCAGCCCTAACAGCAATCATTTTTAAAAGATCAAGACTTTTATTTTAATAATGATCACTTATTTATTGATTGCCAGGATAGAAGACCTTATTAAAATTAAAAGGTACTGACCATGTTCTGCTTCTATAAATGTGCCAATTTACAGGCTTGAGTCTCTGTAAATGATTTGCAAATGCTCTTCACTAATAATACCTTTTCTACACAGTGGGAGTCCACCTAATGACTTAGTCTCTTTAACTTATGTAAAAAACTCAATTTGATCCATGTCAGTTACGTCAATGACTTATGAAACTGGAACTGACCAAGATTTGAGGCAAAACCCCATATGCTTACCAAACTCACAGTATTTACTTTATGATAATATTAATCAACTTATACAAATAAGTAATATGTCAGTGGAACTAAATTCAAATGCATCATGCTGTAGTCTACACTTGTATAATTATAACCCTGCTTAATGTGAAACAAAAATCATGTTATCATTTACCAAAAAACTAGGAGAATATTAGAAAATTATTGCCATTGTTAAGTGCAGAACCATAAAGGGTACACTCCATCTTTAATATCAGGAATAGGAGTATCTATGTATTTCTAACCACTTTAATGTTCAGATGGTAAGGTAATATAAAAAATTAATTAAACTACCACTAGGAGTGGCTATTTGGTATAAGCAAGGTTATAATTGGAACTGATACACTTAGGTAATAAATCTGTACTTCAATAAGCTTTTGCTCATAACACAAACTTTAAAATGTTCTGAATAGGAAAGTTAGAAATAATCAAATTTAGACCCTAAACTAACATTTAAATATCTAAAATTGAAAACAAAAAGAATATTAAGTAATATATCAACTTTTATTTTAACTAAAACTCAAGAGCAAATTAAACCTCAAAATGTATAAAAACTACTCTGTCACAATATTACTGATTGGGCTACATTCTATATATTACAGGTACATTGATGGAAGAAGAAAGAGTTTAAGAAAATGAGTTTATGAGGAATTCCCAATATCTTCTATACAAAAACTTTTTTTTTTTCGGGGCTGAAGACTGAACTCGGGGCCTTGCGCATGCTATGCAACCGCTCTGCCACTGAGCTAAATCCCCAACTCCGTATACAGAAACTTATATACAAAAACTCTTCTTAGAAGTTGGGAAACAAAGTCAAAGTTTGCTGAGCATGGTGGCTCATGCCCGCAGTTTAGGAGGATAAGGCAGGAGGATTCCAAGTTCAAACCCAGACTTGGCAACTTAGTGAGGCCCCAGCAATTCAGTGAGATCCTGTCTCAAAAATTAAAAAGGACAAGGGATGAGGCTCAATGGTTAAATTCTTCTGGATTCAATTCCTGATACTAAATGAAAACAAAACAAATGAATGGGAAAGAGAAGAAGTCAAAGCTCATTAATTTAATAACTTCTTTTTAAGTAGTTAAAAAAATTTAAATTCAAGCAAAGTATGATAAGGAAAAAATGATGCATGGAAATAAGAAAAACATAATAATTGTATATTAATCTTTATATCTTTTTGTCTAAAGAAAAATGATAAATTTTATTGAGTCTTCAGTGTACTCAGATTATTTTTTTCTAATTTGAAACTTTTACTTCTATGACAGCCTAAAAGATTTAAAATAAACATGGTCAGTCGTCTGCATTCTGCTGCCAGGTAGTCTGTATGTTCCCATTAGTACCTGTCTTCACAACCGAATTAGCAGCAAAAAGCACTATTTGAACTGAATACCAGTAAGAAAACGAGTGAATTAATATAAAAATTAGCATTACACCATGTAATGTCATAGCTCAAAATGAGAGAACTTAGTTAACACTGAATTTAACAGAACCTGCACCATTCCAGTTAACTATTATAACCTCTCAGTGGTTTCAACAATGTAGTATCTTCCTCCTTCAGTCAAATTAAAATTATTTGTGTTTCTGCATTTAGTATTGGTATTATTTGCATTCAATTTTGTTTGTATTCTTTTATATTTATGTAAAAGTTTAACCATAAGAAATTTATGAGGTTTTATATGTCTGTACGAACAATAATATACTAAATATAATTTAAGACAAAAAATATTCAGCAACGGTGATTCATGAGAAATCCTTCCTTTAAATGTAGTCAATTCATTTTTCAAGATTGATTACCCTGCCTTTAGATCAGAATGACCCAGGAAGAGTCACTATATAGTCATTGCTGCAGCTAGAGTCAAGATAGAGTGGGCAGGTGCAGCTCTTCTACAACTTCATGTATGTCTGGCATGACTAAATGCAATGGCAGAGTGTTTTTAATCTCAGTGGTTTTAACATTGTAAGATCTCTCTGTGGGTGTACATGAGCTTATACACATGAACATATTCATGAAGGTTTTGTAGTTCTAAAAAAACATATAATAATTAAAATATTTGTTCACACTGTTACTGGTATCATAAAGACTAATAGACTCTGAAATCCAAATATAAAGTTAGTGTTTAATGTTTTAGACCATTTTGTTCATTTCTGCATGCTTTGTTTTAATAAAGAAGGGCCAATGTACCAGGAATGAATGGCTTCTTTTTTGACAATTTCCAGGGAAGGATATTTTGAAAGAAAATAGGTCATTGTAGTGTTTTTAAACATCTGCCTAAAAATGGGACTCCTATATTCATGCAAAGTAAGCAAAATTCAAAAAGAAAGATACTGAGCTCAGCCCATAGTCATGCCAATGTTGATCTGCAGAAGCATTAAATACTTAGCCCAACTCTTAACGGACCCTGAATCAAGTGTTGTCATCTAGAGCAATCCCTTAAGTTCTATTTTCATTTATAAATATTTCTTTCATATCACACAGCATCATTTTACCTTCAAAAAATCTCAGATAACGTGGCAAATCCCTCTGTAATGTCCCCTTTCTTCCAATCTCTCCATAAATCTCAGCCCTTCATCCTTTGGTCAACTACAGCAAGTCCTCTGGAGTTGTAGTCTCTTCTTTCTTTATTTACCAAAGGGAATCTAATGAAATACATGACTGGTCTTGGCATCTCCTTAAATACACATTAGGAGGAGACAAAAATGAAGATGAAAGAAACAGATACAGTAATGGGAGAAAGCACCCTGAAATGTTAAGGTCCACTTTCACAGCAAACACCACAGGCCAAAGGTCCACATCCTTCCTCCAGGCATTAATCTGAGTTACTCTTGAAGGGTTATTCAAACTCATTTCAGTGAGTGAAAAATTGGGAATTAGACTGTTTAACCTCCAAGAGCTAACACCTATTGGATATATTGATTCTAACAAGTGAAATAAAAGAGATCAATTAAGGATAGACACAATTTTTATTGTAATTTTTACTGTTTATGCACTTTTAGTCAACTTATTCATTTTTAAACTATTTTAATTGAAAAAAATAATACTTGCACAGGGTGAAAAATTAGAACCATAAAATTAGGCCTCCATCATGGACCACAGATTTAGTTTTCCTTTACAAATAGTAGGTTTTGTGTGTTCTTCCAATCATGTTTGATGCCTAATTTTTTATTAGTTCAAATATATATTGAAGGGATTTGTTGCTACATTCAAACATGCATACATAATGACAAAATAACTTAAACCAGATCCTTGTTCAAGATCTCCCCTCCTTCACTTACTCCCTGATCTTATGTCTCCTCTGTAATTCCCCCCATATTATAGATATAAATGTCCATATACATGGATATTAATTTTTGAAATATCTAGATCCTGAGTACAATTTGGCATCTTATGGGAGTCAAGTGGATCCTACAATATTGATAATCCCCCTTTTCCTTCCTTTTCATCCCTCCTCTCTCCTCCCTGCACCCCCTATAGTCCCTCATAGCTATAGTTACCCCAGATTATGTTACTTCAAATTTGGTGCATCTATTAATCAAACTTGACTGATTTTCATTCCTATCCTAAGTTTCACTCTAGTTCCCACAAATGAGAGAAAACATTTGACCCTTAAGTCTCTGAGTTTGACTTATTTCACTGAGCATGATTTTTTTCCATTTCCATCCATTTACCTGCAAAGGCTATGATTTTGTTCTCTCTAATACCTGAGTAGAACATCGTTGCATGTATGTATGTATGCATGTGTGTATGTGTGTGTGTGTGTGTGTGTATATATCACATCACAGTTTTTTTAATCCATTAATCCAGCAAGGGGCATCTGAGTTGATTCTATGTTTTAGCTATTGAAAACAGCTGCTATGAACATTGATGTAGCTGTTTCACTGCAATATGCTAATTCTAATTCTTCTGGGAAATACATAGGAGTGGGATAGCTGGTTCACATGGTGGTTGCATTCCTAATTTTTTGAGGAGTTGCTACAGCAGAGTGGCAGCACCAGTTTAAATTTCAACTGACAGTGTATTAATGTTCCTTTCCCCCCCACAACCCCTCAGCATCTATTATTATTTGTATTCTTCATCTTTGTCATTCTGACTGGAGTGAGGTAAAATCTTAACATAGTTTTAATTTTCATTTCTTTAACTGTTAGTAATGTAGAATACTTTCTCATATATTTATTGGCTTTTTTAACTTCCTTTGTTAAGAAGTTTCTGTTTAGTTCCATAGCCCATTTATTGATTGAGTTGATTGTATTTTTGATGTTTTGTTTTTTGAGTTCTTTTTATATTCTGGATATTAGTCCCCGTCAGAAGAGTGGTAGGCCATGATTTTCTCCCATTCTCTAGTTTCTTTCTTGACAATCTTGACTTTAATGGAATCCCAATCGTTGATTTTTGGCTTTAATTATTATGCTATGAAGGTCTTGTTAAGGAAGAAGTTGCCTATACCAATAAGGTGGAGTGTTGGTCCTATATTTTCTGCTCATAATTGTTTGGCAGTTGGTTTAATTCATAATTCTTTTATCCATTTCTTATACTCCAACAGTAATTTGGATGAAGAAGAAATCAGGAAATCCATCCCATTCACATTAACCTCAAAAAGATTAAAATAATTAGGAATTAATCTACCAAAGGAAGTTAAAGACATCTTCAATGAAAACTATGGAACATTGAAGATAGAAACTGAAGTCCTGAGAAGAGGGAAAGAGATTCCATGTTCTTGGTTGGGCAGAATCAATCTAATTAAAATGCCATTCTGCTGAAAGTTCTGTCTGTGCAGATTCAATGCAATTCCCATCAAGATACTAATGTCATACTTCACAGATACAGAAAAATCAATTATCAAATTCATTTGGAACAAAAAGAAACCCAGAACAGCCAGAGCATTACTAAGTAAAAGAAACAAAGCAGGAAGTATTGCAATATCTGAGCTGAAATTACACTATAGAGCTATAATAACAAAAGCAGCATGTTATTGATATCAACATAGGAATGAAGACCAGTGGAATAGAATAGAAGTCACTGAGATAAACCCACAAATGTTTCACCAACAGATATTCAACAAAGGGGGCAAAAATATAGCTTGGAGGAATGATAGCCTATTTAACAAATGGTGCTGGACAAATTGGACAGCCATATGCAGAAAATGGATGCCCAATTTAAGAATGATTAAAAAGTACTGTATGCAGGATTCTGAAACTTATTTTTCTACTTAAAAGTCTATAGTAGCCACTTTCCCTTACTAGTACACTAAAGATTTAATTCATTTTTCTCATATTAATTCTCCAAAATTTAACTCATTCTAAGTAATTTATATTGCAGTTCAGCTTTATGCAGCTTTAACAAAGTCTGAGTAATATTCCTTTGTGTTAATGAAATATAAAATTGATCTTATAATTTATTTTTGCCTTAGTTCAGCACAAATTAGGAAAAATACACCATGTTTCTACAGGAAAGCACAAAATAACAACTAGCAACCACTAACAAATGACATTGAATATTTAGTACTTTTCCAGTACTTTGTGCATAGAAGCCCAGTCCAAAAATTGCAAGTTTTTTATGTTACTCCAGAATTGTTACTTTTATATATTGTCCCCAAATACATAATATTTGTGTAAATCCTGAAAACAGCAAAAGTATTTAAGTAATTCTTAAAAATTAATGTATTTGCTAAATTTGCATCTAAGAAGTTAGTATGGAAAGTATTTTGAAGGATTATATAAGTGCTTAAAAGAAAAATAACTATATAATTGAATATAAATAAGATTCAAGAATGGAACTGGAGGGGCTAGTGCAGTGGCTCTGAAGTTACGGTGCTTGCCTGTCATGCTTGGGGACACAGGTTCGAACCCCAGCACCATATAAACAATGAAGTGTCAGAGCAACAAAAGCCATGTGAAAAACTAAATGAAGTTGATTCTCTCTCTCTCTCTCACTGTCTGTCTCTCTTTAAAAATAAGATATATAAAGAGATTGTTGTTAGTGCTATTCATGATTTGCTATATTTATTACTGTCATTATTATCCAATGTTTGCCTTAGTGCCTGGTACACAGACTATACAAATATATATCAAAGAAAAACATGAATACATGCAAGTATCCTGATTTTGCAAATGAAGGAACAGGCTGAAAGTGATTAAACCAACGAAAATATCAGCAATTATACATTAATAAAATTAATAGGACCCTGTCTCTTCCACCCTCTTCGGGTAACATTCACATTTATTCACAATATTCATATTTATTTCTGTTGCTATTAATGCTTTCTATGTTCTCAATAATATTCACCAAACACATTAAGTCAACCAAAATTTAAAGAATTTTACCAATATTTGCCAAAGACTCAAAGATGACACTCTGATTGAGGTTGATAAAATTCCACAAATAAACGTGAAAAAGTTGCAATGATGTTTAAATAAAATTTCAAGGATTTAGTATCTTGATGTCCACATAAAAAAACAATGGAAGCAAGCTCTCTATGAAATATATCAACAAAAGAAATTATGGAAAGTGTTCCAGTTACTACAATTGTTAAGTTCTGAATATAATAGAGACAAGACATAAATAGGGAATCAGATATGTTATTTTAAACACTTAGATTTGATCCCCAATGTAAGAGATGATCAAGTGGAATCATTAATAGTCAAACTGGATCAAAACATGTAATAAGGTAATAATAATAGCATAGTCAAGAAAAATAAAGCTTTACTCAAATAAAATGATTACAGAAAGCTAAATTAATTTTTTTAATTTTTCTTCTAAAGAGGGAGAAAGGGAGAGAAAAAAAAGAATCAATTTTATTTATTTTTCCATCTGGCCTTTGATTCCCTGACACTTGGTTTTGTATGTGGTGCTGGGGTTCAAACCCAGGTCCTCATGCATGCCAAGCAAACACTCTAACACTGAGCCACCACTCCAGCCCCTCTAAATTAATTTTGAAAGAAAAATTTGCTCTTGTTTTGAGAGAGGTTATCAATATTGGTCATCACATAAAATAAAGGTAGCATGGCATAATAATGGTGGAAAAAAAAACATTTGCTCAACTCATACATTGTGATTAAGCATAGTCCTTTGATTACTCACACAACATGGTAATGTAGGCATTATTATTCCCAGATCACAAATAGGGTAAACGAGCTAAGCTGTAATCATGAAACCATGATTCTAGTAGAAGCCCTTCCAGTTATGAGCTCTGAGGCCCTGGGGAAATCACCACCTCTCCAAGCCTCAGTAACTTCACCTATAATATAGAAAAGATATTTGCCCTGCTGACCCTTCACAGTTGTTTTGGGATGGCAATTAGATAACATATAAAGCCTTCATAAACTGAAAAGTACCTCACAAATAAAGGAGTTTTTCATTACAGTTTCAAAAAGTCATGTTGATAGAAGTAACATGAGCAGCAGCAGAGTGGATCAGCACCTTTAGTCCACACTACATGTTCATCTTGGTGACGTCATCGTCTACCTGTTTAACCACAGGAGAGCTGCTTGCTCTCTTTACCTCGATTTCCATCTTGGTAAGACAGGGATTAAGATAATGTCTATTGCATGGAATGAATGTATTAAATAAGGCAACGTATAAACAGATCTTAGAACATGCTGGCCATATCATCTTCATTCTACACAAAGAACTAGATTCTGTACATCACTAAGCTTCACAGGTAACTAAATGATTTGTGTATTTAATTCTGTTCATACCAGCAAACATTTATTGAAAATGAACACTTTGAAAAGTACCACACTCAACATTTCAGGAGATACAAAAATGAATAAGATAGATTCCCTGCACTCTAAGGATTCCTAGCCTGCTAAGAGAAATAAGCACATAACTAATCATAATAAAAGACAGGGTACAACATATGGGCCTCTCAGAAATTACTACTATATTTCGGATATGAAACCAATATTTTCTTGTGTTCATTTGAGTGTGTCCAGCCCCTTAGTCTATAATAAAAGAAAGATAACATATTTGAAAGTATTTTTACCATTGATGAGCACAATAAAAATACATATTTATATTTTGGATCCTGTATTCCAATATGAAATTAAGATACAGTCATTGGGCTGCCCTCTAGCAATTAATGTAACTAGCCCATGAAATTGGGATGATTTTTTTTCCCCAGACTGAAAATGGATATATATATATATATATATTGATTCTTCCATGCTTTCTTATTAGTATTGCTACCCACGTTAAAGACAGGTGCCTATACTTGGGAATCATTCTTTAAGCATGGAACTAATCAAAGGTAAAAGACATGTAAAAAGATTGAACCTGAAACCTCATTTCTCTAGGTTGCTACTATATAATCAGTCTGTTGAATTCAGATGGCCAGACACCATACTGAGAAGGTTGCTCTTTATCATTTTCCTGCGCAAGGTCGGCAAGCATTTACTCTAAATCCATGAAGTTCCAATTGTATACTGAGCTCTTCATCAAAAATGCAATTAAATCATCAATAGTACCAATTCAACAGCATCCCATTTACACAGTAAAACTAACCGAATTTTTTTTGTCTTTGTTGGAATATTTCATAGGTAGCTTCCACTTGGAATGAAATTTAAGCAGTTCGCCTAGACTTTTGCAATAACTTTTTAATTGGTCTCAGTCCTACAGTCTCTTAGTTTCAAATCCATTCTAGAAAAATTCTTAGAGTGCTCACCAGTTGTCAAAGTACTTCCATTATGAGATCATTCAGTTACCAAGGGGATAGGCAGGCTAAGATAAATGAAAGCAAGAAGGTATTTATTCATAGCTAAAATATAGAAAAAATTTCTCTCTGATCCTCCCATATAGCACATATATCTGACTTTATCATTACGTGTGTGTTCATTTCCCTTGGGAGAATATGAGTCTTGAGAATGCAGGAATTCTTTCCTATTCATCTTTGCATTCTCCTAATGTGCAAGTATATTACAGTGTGCAGGTATATTACAACACAGATCAGCAATTTCAGGGGTTCCTGATTACGAGTTTACTGAAAAAATTCAATCTCCACAATGTCTCCCTCCTACTTAAATTCTAATCTTATCGCCTAGTATTCTCCACATACAGGTTGTGCCCAAATGAATTGCAAACCAGAAAGAGAGAGAAAGAAAGAAAGAAGTAAACAAACAAGCAATTTAGTTTCATCTCCATTCTACATTACTAAGTTGTGGGTAAAGTGCAGAAGCATTTACCTTAAAATTATGTGTGTGTGTGTGTGTGTGTGTATACATATATAATTATATATAATATATATGTATAAAACTCACACACATGCACTCAACACACCACGTACATGAAACTAAGACTATGTGTTATGATTTAAGAGGTGTCCCTCAAAAGCTCATGTGTTAGACAATGCAAATATATATATACATACATATATATACATATACATACATACATATATATATATATAAAACCATAACATATGTAACACAGTCCATGGACTTAATAATTATTTTTCCCAGGAATGCAAATGGATATGTGCTGATCTTTTCCTGCTCTTTAATTATTAGTGCTGCCCACATTAAAGGTTCCTATGCTTGGGAGTCAGTCATAAAGTATGGAATTAATCAAAGATAAAAGACAAAGAGATTGAAAATTATGCTTATATATATTTATATATACATGTGTGTGTATGTATGTGCATATATATATAATATATAATATATATAATATATATATAGTTAATATACCTGGTTCTAGACCAAGTAAATAATCTCCCATTCCCCAAGGTGACTCTTCAACATCCTACATGCAATGCACAATTTTATTATTATCAAAGTAGAGTAGTAAGTTCCTTCTCAGATCACTGCTTCACAATGTTCATCTTGAATAATGTCTCTTATATGAATTTTTTCCTGATTTGTTGCTCTTGTAAGTAGTTACATGACATTTTGCTTATATCTCTCTTTTAATACTTACTAGTCTGCCTTATATGAATATCCGTAGACTTTTTATCTCCATTAAAAATATAAACTGTTGGGGCTGGAGCGGTGGCTCGGCAGTTGCCTAGCATGAAACAGGGATGTGAGTTCAAACCCCAGCACCATGTACGCAACAAAGTGTCAGAGCAATGAAAGTCACATGAAAAACTAAATAAAATTGATTCTCTTTCTCTCTCACTGTCTCTCTTTATATATATTTATATATATAAATATATGTATATGTATATATATATATATATATATACATATAAATTGTTTAAAAGCAGAACCATCTATACTTTTTGAAAAATTCTCTGATGTACTAAGTCTAATGCTCTATATACAAATATGTAGCTCATTAAAAAATAAAAATCAGATATTACCCTATTCTCTACTTTTTAGTCCTAGGTCTATTCCTTTAATTTTTAAGTTGGAGTTAGTTAGCAAGTGCCTTTATATAGTTAACATACCACATAAGACCCTTGCAGTCAAATCTAGTTCAAAATTCATTCTGATTGGGGTAGCGGCGGTGGCCCAGTGTTTAAGCTGCTTGCTGCACTTGCCTGGCATGTGCAAGACACAGGATAGAACCTCAGCACCACGTAGAACACCAGCACCACATACACAATTGTCAGAGCAAAGAAAGCCACATGCAAAAAACTAAATAAAATTGATTTTCTCTTTCTCTCACTGTCTCTCTCTTTTTTAAAAGAAGAAAAAACACCTCATTGTGATTGCAGGAGCCTAAACTGGGGAATTCTAATGGCCAGACCAGACAAATTAAAGTTTTCTAGGAATGTATGAAAAAACCTTTTGAATTTTTCTGAATTGCAATGCCTTTCCTATACACTCCTACTTCCCATCTATCCTATATGCTAATTTTGGTTTTCTGAGTACAACTGAACAATTTATAATTTATCTTCATCAGACCTTTCATAAAAACTATAGCAGATAGTTGATTGGTTTCAGGCCTAAATTTAGTGGCCTAAATTTAGTGATGTATTCAAACTGTTCACAAAAACAACAGCTCCCTGACTCCTCCAAAATCTTTCCCCATAATTAAAGAAGTAATACTTAAACCTCCTTTTCAAAAAAAAAAAAAAAGCAAAGGAAACCTGAACTCAGAGGAACTCATAGTCAAATAATGAGGATGAACTAATGATTTAGGAGAATTAATGAAAAGTAGGATCATTTCTTCTTCCTCAATCTGTCCCATTAATGCAACCTAGGTCAAAAATGTAATGCTTAGTTCTACTTCTGTATAGATTATAATATTTGCTACACAGATGACAGAGTACATACATAAAATATGAAAAGCAGTTTGTAGGTTATAAGGAACTATACAAATGAAAAAGATCCCTCCCTGCAACCTAGATTTCTCATCTGTCATTTTTCCTTTGATTTTTTTGTTTGTTTCAGCTATAAAATAATTATAGTTGATGATTAGATTGATTTCCCCCTTCTTTTGTTCCTGAAAGCACCCTTTTGGGTGCTTCATTTCTGAAAGCAAAATATATTAAAAATGAGTTGCAAATAAGCATTGTTCTCTCCTTTTTAATTTTGCTTCCTTTAAGCTTTTCATATCCTGAATTGTGAAATTATTTCAATTTGGATCCTAAACTATACAAAGAAACCTATATAACTGCCTTCCTCTCCAATTTTGACATGCAACCCAGATGAGTCCCATTGGAATTTTCCCTAAGCTCAACACACCACGTACATGAAACTAAGACTATGTGTTATGATTTAAGAGGTGTCCCTCAAAAGCTCATGTGTTAGACAATGCAAACAAGCTTAGAAGTGAAGTGATTGGGTTATGAGAGCATTAACCTAACCAAAGCATTGATCCATATGAATGGATTAACTGTGGCCAGGTAGGCTATGGCTGCTGGAGGTGGGTCACTGGAGGTGTGACTTTGGGGCATATATTTTGTCCCAGAGGAGCAAAAGCTCTCTCTGCTTCCTGGTGGTCATTTTCTGAGGTCCTTTTCTCTGCCACACTCTTCTACCTTGGGCCCAAAACAAATTAGTCAGCCATCAGTGCATTGAGACCTCAGAAACTGTGAACTCCAAAATAAACTGTTTCTCATCTAAAATTGTTCTTGTAAGGTCTTTTGGCTGCAGTTTTTTCTTTCTTTCTTTTTTTTTTTTTGGAGACAGAGTCTTAGTAAGTTGCTGAGGGCCTCACTAATTTGCTGAGGCTGGCCTCAAACTTGTAATCCTCCTGCCTCAGCTTCTCAAGACCCTGAGATTAAAAGCATGTGCCACCATACCCTGCTAAAATATTGCTATTTATAAAAAGAAAGTTCATATGTGAATTACTATAGCATGAATCAAAAATAAAAAAAAGCAAACTAAAAAATCCTAGAACCTCTACCTCTAATCTTACCTCCAGGGTATTTACTTATCTTATTGTCAAAATTACTATTAACTGTGCTTGAGTTATGGTTCAATGGTAAAGTACTTGCCTATGTGAGTCTCTGGGCTTAATATCTACCATTCCAAATGAAAAAAAGATTACTTTTACTAAAAAATTACTAAGATATGATTATTATTAATAGTGCCATTACTAATAAATATAGCCATTCTCTATATAATAAATACATGCATGTATATGCTTTTTAATGTGCATATTATTAATATAATTTGAATCAATGTAGAGTTTCTATTTTTAATATAAAATTTCTTTGATTCAAAGTTTTTGAAACTTCAGCACTGTCACAACTTCAATAGATTTGTAAATGATAATTGAACACTAGGGCAGGAAAGTAAGATAGCTATAAATATTAAAAATTTTACTTTATAAACATACCTATATAAACTGATAATAGACTTGATTATTTATTAACTACTTATTTAGTCTTCACAGTATTTTCATTATTGTCATCCTTGTCTATTTGGGCTGTTGGAACAAAAGTACAATAAACTTGGCACTTAAACTATAAACATTTTTTCCTCACAGTTCTGGAAGCTGGCAACTATGATTAAGGCACTGGCAAAGTTGGTATCTAGAGAAGTCAGCCTCCTAGTTTGTAGATGGTACCTTCTTTCTGTGTCCTCAGGGATGGAAAAAGTGAGGGTAGTTCCCTATAAATTTCATAAGAACACTAATCCCATTTGTGAGGCTTCCATCCATGCAAACTAATCACCTCCCAAGGGCCCCATCGCCTAATATCATCCCATGTGGGTTAAGATTTCATCATATGAATCCAGAGAGGGCCACAAGCATTCAGTCCATAATAACTGAATTATTTATTTTGTTATGAAATACATACAAAATGTATGCATACAAGCCATCTATCCCATTTATCTCTGGGTGTTATATTTATGTAAGTAGAAAAAAATGCTATCAGTCAGTCTGAGTTAACTCTTTTGTTATTGTACTTCAACAGCTTAATGGAGAGGAAATCCTAAGGCCATGAAGACTTCTTTGGGTTCCCTGATGCTTTTCTCTCTCAACTCACACAGACTCTTTATGTGACAATTTGTACAGCAGAATATAATCACTTACATATTTCCTTTTTCCATTGAAAGAGTTTAACTTCATCAAGCAGAGATTCCATATCCTATTCTTCTCATAGATCTTTATCTTGGTTTTATTAGGTGATCAAAAACTATTTTCCAATTACTAATTAATATACCAATGGAATTAAATGCTCATTAGCTGATGAGATAAGAATTATTTATCTTCTGTTCATTTTTGTCCCCAGTGCACCAAATCTCCTCTGATGATTTTATGTTTATCTACTAATTTGACAACACATAAAAGTTGTAGTTTTATGTGGTTTTTTCCTGAATCTGCATCCTTAGGCAGAGCATCTAGGAAATGTGACAATACCCCAACAACCCAGCCAGAAATCTCTGACAGGGGCTGCCCCAGTCTGCACAATCAGAGACCCTAAAATGACACAAGTGCATGAAGCACATGGTGTGTTGGTGAAGCTCCAGGGTGCCAGGACAGGACCCACAGGAGCCACATCTAACTAATGCTGATGGGAAAGCAGACCTCCAGGGTCAGCATATTTCACTTTCAAACATCAGAAGAAATCAGCAGAACACCTTTTATTATGAGTAGGGAGGTAAAAGGTAATCAAACCCAAAGAAATTAAATTAACTCAGGAAGTATCTCTGAATTTTTAGAAACTTATCATCGAAATTCTTTTTAAACAGAATCGGTAGGCACTTTTTTTTTCCTTCCTTGCCTTGCCCATGTAGAGAGACAAAGAATTGTGTGTGATTTATTAATAAGTGGACACAGGAAAGGCACAGAAGGAAACCACACACAGTCATGGTATGCTTTCTCACCAGGGCAGAGCTAGTGGGGCAGAGCTATTCCTTTTGGTGGCTGCTTTCTTTTCTTTGCTATCAAAAGAAATTTAAATGTCTAAACAGCACATCCTAGGCATTCTTTCTTTATATCATGCCTGAATTTCTGGAGTGGAAGAAAAACATATCATCCACATCCTGCCCACTTCCAAGAAGATAAGAAATCTCTTTGATAAGATGGTAGCCTGACAAATTATAATATATAATGAAAAAATCAACAGTGGATGCCTACTATGTGTCCTCTCCCTACCACCAAAGACATACTTGCTTTCAAAATATTTTCTCTGTGTTTAAAGACTTTGTTCTATTGGGAATGCTTTTCCTTGGAATAAGAGGCTCCAGCCCATAAACTTTCATTCCCCCACTTCACTCCTTCCCACTCCCAAAACACATAATATTTAAAATCACAAATGAGAACAAATGAGTAAATTTTAAGGTATATTTATAATGGATCAATATTTAGAGTAAGATTCTCTTTTTTCCCTGGAGACATGAAAAACATTGCTCTCCCTCAGTATGGTCTCTTTCTGCAACTATTAATCTAGTAGTTATCTTTCTAGTAACACTGGAGGAAAATCTTAATTAGTAAATATGTACACTGGATTAAATGGAATTGACATCTGATGGATGTGGGAAATTACCAGAACCCACTCAGCCAGGCAGCAAACCCCCTACTCATTGTTTCAAAATCTAGACTCAGGCCCTACTGTCTTAAGCCGTTATCAGAGATTCCCACCCTACTGAAAAACTCAGTTTAAGCCACACCCTACTGAGAAACCCAGTTTATCCAGAAAAATTTCTGCTGTGACACCCTTCCCCCAATTCAGTTCATAAAAGATCACCTATCCAAAAGCCAAGCAGCCATTTTCCACTAGGAAAGCGTGTCCCTGTGACTGTTGCAATAGATCCCCTTGATCTGTTGAGGTCTGGATCCTTCCTTCCTGTGTCCTTTTCAGCAGCTTTTCCTTTCAGTTGATGCCGAAACCCTGGACCGGAGCTCTTAGGCTCCCTCCCGTTCTCCTCTTTCCACTTCTGCCTTTTTCTTTGTCTATCCCTCTCTACTTTCCTTCATATAAGATTTGAGATTTACTCATTTGTTCTAATTTGTGATTGTTAATATTATGTGTTTTGGGAGTGGGAAGGAGTGAGGAGGGGGAATGATAATTTGCAGAGTACAGCCCGTTATTCCAAAGAGAAGCATTCCCAAAGAGCTAAATCCCTGAACACAGGAAGAATATTTTGAAAGCAAATATGTCTTTTGTGGTAGGGAAAGGACACATAGTATGGAGGCTGGAATGCAACCCAAAATCAACCCCCTCCCAGGGTGAGATTTTTGCAGGCTTATTGCTATGCAAAAGAAGCAAGAATATTTTCTGAGCTCTACATTGGTGCCCTCTGTAACCTCATTATTGTCTTTGTTTTTGTGGTTTTGCCAGACCTTCAGATCACTGATCCATTTTCCATTTGGTTCCTGCATGCAACACTGGTCACCCTAATCAACTTGCCAGAGAGGTAAGACTGTGGGTTTCTCACAGAGGTACCCTGCTAGAAACCCCCTCATTTCTAGACTCTGGGGGTCCTCACCTTGGAATGGGAGTTGGGGATGCCCACTTGCTCCAGATGGTCCAGCTCTGCCACCAGGTGGCAAGAAGTAAATGGAGGGCACTGTTTTCTCCTGTCACCTCCATCACACCTCTCCATTATGGGGTAAAACAGTCCATTCCTAGGGACTCCCCCCTCAGTTGTCTTCTAAAAAACTTCAAAACTCTTCACTTTGAATCTGACATCAGGCCTAAGTGCATTACCTGTTTAAGCGCCCAAATTTGGTTTCAATACAAATTAGACAACCTGACTCAATGGCCCAAATTTGGAACCTTTGATCCAAACATACTAACAGATCTTGACTAACAGATCTTAACTAAAATGGCAAATGGTCTGAAATTCCTTATCTCCAGTCTGTTTTCTTTCCTCGCTCCTGTCCTTCTCTGTATCAATCTTGCTGTGCTTCCCAGCTCCTCTTTGCAGATTTCTCAAGAAACCTGAAATGAAGTTGCAGATGAACCTCCTCCTTACCATACCCCCAATCCTCTTAATAGTTTTAGCCCACCCCATCTCCACCCTCAGACCCTCCCCAAGCAATTCACCATCCACCCTTCCCACCTTCCCTTCCTTCCCCTCCAATTAGCCACTCAAAAACCCATAACTCTCAATCTCAACATATGTTTTCTTCCGTGAAGTCACAGGAACTGAGGGCCCTGTATGGGTTCATATCCCTTTTTCCATGTCTGACACAACCCAAATTGAGGAAAACTTAGGATCCTTTTCTGAAAACCCTACTAGATATAAAAAGTAATTTTTATGTCTTGTTCAGGCCTTTCAATTCACCTGCACAGACATTTATTATATCCTTACCTCCACTTTAATACCAGATTGGAAAAAAAATCTGGCAGGCAGGTAGGGAGCATGCTGGCAATCTTCACACCCAAGACCCCAACACCAACCCAATAGCTGATATGGCCATCCCCACTGCTGACCCCAATTGAACCTACCAGTACCAAGACCCTAGAGTCATCTCAACTCCAAAAGATGGTAATATGCCTTCTTGAGGGCGTGAATAAAAATTCCCATACCCAGGTCAATTATGATTAAATCAGGAGCTCACTCAAGGTCCCTATGAAAACCCTGCTCTTTTTGTTGCTGAATTAATGGAAGCAGTGACTAAATACACCAATCTTGACCTGGAAATCTCCTGCTGGCATTCTTTTTCTCCACATCCAATTCCTTAGCCAGTCAACCCCAGACATTCGCAGAAAGCTTGGACAACTAGAGAAGGGTCCCAAAACCTCACAGCCTCAACTCCTAGAGAAAGAGAAAAACACCTCAAAGCTGAATACCAAATTCTGGTTTCTATTATTTATCACCCCAGACCTGCTCCTACAGGTCCACCCACAGCCTGCTACTGATGTGGCCAAGATGGACATTGGGCTAAAGTTTGCCCTAATTTGAGGCCCTTCACAATACCTTGTCCAAACTGTGGACAATGAGGACACTGCAAAGTGGACTGTCCCCAGGGAAGGACACCGAGACCCTTGGTCCATTCCAACTCTCCTTTAACTCCTTATACTGAACAACTGGAATGAGGGGGCCCAGACTCTGCCACACCTATCACAATTAGTGATACAGCCTAAGAGCCCAGGGTTATTGGGATGGTGAATAGCCAATCTACTTCATTTGTGGTTGACACTGGGGTGACTCTCTCCCTCTTGACTTCATGGCACATATCCACTCTTAGAAGCAATACCACTATTATGGGGGTCTCAGGAGTTCTTGAGTATCCCCTTAAAACTCCTCCCCTTCTCTGCACCTTTGGGACACTCTGTCCATTCCTTTATTATCATGCCCAGATGCCCGGTCCTTCTCTTAGGATGTGACCTTCTCCACAAACTCAAGGCTTCCATTACTATTCTTCCTTTACAAACCTCTACCATATTTCTCATTCATGCCAGCCTGGACACTGCGCCCACTTTCTCCAAGCCTCCCACACCCCTCCTCCTTCCCCATATCAACCCTTTGTTATGGGACATCTCCCAACCAAAAATAGCCATACACTATCCTGCTATTCAAATATTTCTCAAAGACCCTACCCAATGTTATCTTACCCCAATATCCTCTCACCCCATGCAGGCTCAAGGGACTAAAACCTATAATCTTCCACCTCCTTGAAGCCTGCCTCATTATACCTGTCCATTCCCCACATAACTCTCCAGTTCTCCATGTTAAAAAGCCTAATGGCTGGGGCTGGAGTGGTGGCTCAGCAGTTTCAGCTCTTGCCTTGCATGTGCAGGGACACGGGTTCAAATCCCAGCACCACGTACACAACAAAATGTTGGAGCAATGAAAGCCAAATGAAAAACTAAATAAAATTGATTCTTTCTCTCTTTCATTGTCCCTCTCTTTCTTTAAAAATAAATGAGTAAAAGCCTAATGGTCAATACCATCTGCTTAAAGATCTGCATAATATCAAGGAAGCCATAATCCCCACCCATCCTGTAGTGCCTAATCCCTACACCTTACTTTCCCATATTCCTCCAACTACCTCTAATTTCTCCATCTTGGATTTAGAAGACTCCTTCTTTATTATATCCCTTCATCCCTCTTCTCAACCTCTGTTCATTTTCACCTAGGTGGACATACACACTAATCTCTCCTGACAGCTCACATGGACAGTCTTCCCTCTGGGATTCTGGGACAGCCCCCACTATTTTGGACAGGCACTACAAAGGAACCTTGGCCTATATCCAAGCTCCTTACTCCAATATGTAGATGATCTCCTGCTTTGCAGCCCTTCCTATTGATGCGGGTTTTGTGGATGTCAGGTTCGTGTCCTCTCAAAGTCAAAGAATAAAACCAAGGGACACCGAGGCAAGTGTAGCAGACAGACTTTACTTTATAAAAAGTAAAGCATAGGGAAAAGAGCAGACTTCCCCCAGAGTAGGAGAAGGGGACAGAGTCGATGAGGCAGTGAAGTTTGCCCTTTTAAAATGACGTCCTCTCCTCAATTGATCACTGCTTCCCTGCCCCTGTACCTAGGACACAGGCATGAGGAATTCTGGTCCAGTCTTTGGCTCATGCCTCCAGTGCCAATAGAAAGAATGTGGTTCCTTCCTTAACAGTAGAGAGTGTCAACATCTGAAACCACCTTGCCAGACCCTTATTAGCATTGGGGGATGTCAAATTGATTTTAAAGGGAAAAAAACAGTTTCCCCTTGATTGATTGGAGCATCCTAACTACTCTTGACTGCCTAACTTTTTCTATCTAAATATAATTATTCAAAACTTCACACTGGCACTCTCCTTAATGCATTGGCAAGATGTGGGTACAGGGTCCTCCTATCCAAGGTCCAAATCTGCTCTCCTAAAGTCCTATATTTAGGCATAATTGTGACTCCAGAAACCTGTACAATACCCCCTTATTGCCTAACAGCACTCCAAAATGTTCCTCTTTCCTCCATCAAAAGAGAACTCCTTCCTTTATTAGCCCTCTTTCATTACTTCTAAATCTGGAACCCTAATTTTTCTCTTAATGAAAAACCTCTCTATGAAGCCTCGAAGGAGGATTTATCTGAGTCCCTTCCATCACCCTCATCTCTTTCCTCAGCTCTTAAGATGCTACAAAATTCCCTCTTGCTATCTTGTACCGTTTGCTTACCAAATCCCTCAAAGCCTTTTTTCCTCTCCCTCCATTCTAAACACAGCCAAGCTTTAGGAGTCTTCTATCAAAAGTCAGGGGACACCTCCCCAGTATATTGCCTTTTTATCCAAACAACTTGACTCTGTATACCAATGCTGCCCCTGATGTCTAAAATTCCTAGCCACTGCTTTTATGTAGTAGCTAGCAATGAGCAGTGAAATGCTTGACAAGGCCACAGGTTTAGTCTTGAAGTTTGCTGTAAGCCAAAGCAGACAAGCTATGAAAAACATTAGTACCCAAGTGTTGAGGGTAAACAAAGACAAAAGGGGAGGGAGAATGCCTCAAGAACAAAGGATCTATGAGACAATCTCTTCACAGGCCCCATAAAAGTTGAGATGTACCTAAAAGCTACTGGCACCAGGTGTCTCTTACTAGCTCAGAAGGGGTTTTCCTTAATAGAGCAGGTGCACTGAGGTAACTTTTGACCACTATTAACCCCAATGTCCACATTAACATAGGATTGACTTGTAGATGAAACCCCCTTAAATAGGAAGGCCACCGTGACAGTTCCGGAGAGGACCAACTAAGATCAAAAACTCCACCTCCCAAAGTGAAGGGGAGTTAAACACCTGATTGGCAAAGGCTGCTGAAGGAGGACCCCAATTTTCAGATCAATCATAAAAGACTAATAAATTTAGAGACAGCATTGTCCCCTTTGTCGTTCTCTGCTCAGAGAGGGCCCATTCTCTGTCTTGAGAGTGCTGTCTGCTTGAATCTTACTCTGCTTTTACTTTACTTTCACCTCTCTTTTCACTTATAATAAAATTCTCCTGCATGACTTTTTTGTCTGACTTCAAATCTTCTTTTGTCGGAACACAAGAACCGAGGTTTGGATTTTCAAGTTTCCTGCTTTCTTGTGACACTGTCACCCTCCTCATACCGGAGGCACAAAAATTCACCTTATATCAACACATTATCACCCTAAATTCACACTCTCTATTCGATCTTCTCAGACATAAAGTTTTTCTCTCCCTACTCCCTTCCAGAAGTCAATTACCACATGCTCATTTATTGATCCCATGGTCTCCTTCAGACAAGATCATTCACTAAACCTTGCAACCCTTTTACCTTCACATGACTCTGGCTCGTCATCATTGTCTCTAATCTCTCTCTCCTGTTTTGACACCTTAAACCTCCTTATCAATCCTTTTTCACATGTCACAGACCAATCAGTCCCTAATTCCCTTGACTGGTTCATGCTATTATTCAGGGCCATACTAACCAAAATCATTGAAACTTCCTCCCTGCCCCCAATTGGATTCTGGTTAGCAGGAGTTATCCTTATCCCCCTGAGTTTCAGGATCAAGTCTCAAAAATCTTCTCCTTCAGGGTAACTTAGGTTCTTCCTATTAACATTATTTTGGGTCTGCATTTCCTCTGCATATAGCAGGTAGTTTGCTGAGGAATATAACATAGTCTGTTCACTTAGATCAGGCAGGCTCCCCTGAAGGTAAATTGCTTTTTAGAAAAGAAAGCATGTGGGGTCAACACAGTGGGTCCATTTAATAGAATTATTCTCTTGTCCTAGTGTTCCCATCATTCACATCTGTTTGTCCTCTAACAATGGGGGAGATTGCTACAAGACATAGAAAGAGAAAGGGGCAACTCACTCACTGGTAGATTGACAGGTAGGACTCTGTCTTAGGAGTCCTTAGATCACACTAAGAATTTATCTAAACCTATTATCCAAGGAGCTATGGAGGCCCTCCCTCTACCATCAGGTGAAAAGCCATGAAAGAAGATTAAAGTGGAGATGGAGCTTTGGTGTGCATGATCAATTGGCACCAATAAAGAGCTCAGAAAATCTCTTTCTTCTTTCGTGTAACAACAAGGCTCCAAAAATCTCAACTCCCATTAGGAGCCTACCTATACACAGGCAGGCAGAGAAACTCAGAATTGTTAACAATTATTATACATGTATAAGCTCATTTCAAACTACAGTATGGTGAGATTACAGAGGAGACATGAGTTTGGGGGATGGATGAACAGGGACAGATCCAGGTCTAGGATTGGCCTTAATATCTCACTATGTCAATATCCACGTATGCTTGAATATGTAACAAATATTCCCTCTAATATGTAGACTATGTTGGACTAATAATAAAAATCTCTCCTTTAGCTGTAGCAAACTTGGAGCGTGTTCTGAATCTCAGTGTTGTATGAAGGGGAAGTAAAGACAGATACACAAAGAGTAAGGCAGTATGGGAAGGAGGAAGACAGGTGTGAGCCTAAGAACTCCTTCTTCCTGTCCCAGGATTTACCACATTTATATAAGTTAAGAGGTGAATGAAGGAAAGAGAGAGGAGAGTGGAGGCTCAATAGTAACAGGTTTATTCAGGAGAAACCTGAAGAGAGGGGCCCTATGGAGTCTGGGACCCACCTGCGACTTACAGCCTGGGATAGATATAGAAGAAATGAAGGGGCCAACGTTCAAGTTTTCTGGTTAAAACAGGAGTGTCCATAGACTGTAATTTTTCCGATAAGGGCCTAGAGTCAATAGATTCTGATGAGGGCCGTAGTCAGTAGATTTCAAAATAGTGAGTAGGGGGTATGCTGTCTGGTTCACATGAGTTATTGCTGGTAATTTTCATATCTATCTATCACTGACCATCCAGGTTGGCTGAAAATTTAACAAATGCTTCTTCTGAATGCTAATCCTTCAATGTGTCCGTGTAAATCCACAGCAAACACAAGCTACTCACCAATGAACACAATTGCCTGTGAAGCAATAGACAGAAGAGATAAATATTTTATTTCATCAAGACAAAGTAGATTTTATTTTTTATTGTTGTTGGACTGGTAGATATTATCTAAAATTCACTATGGGAAGGAGAAGAAAATACAACTGGAGATAGTAAAGAAAATAAGGCTAGTATTTATAACAGTTCAATATTTAAGTATATTATGCTTCATTAAATGCAATATTCAGTAAATTCAAATGTTCTTATCCAGTTTGGGAACAAAAAAAAGTGGGGGGGAGAAGAACCAAACACCAGACACCAGAATGTTCAGTTTCTTTTCCAAATATTTCAGAGTATTAATAATAGTGTGATCAAATAATTTATTATTAATATTTATTTTATCAATAATCCTGATTTCCTATTTGCGGGGAAGAGGTATTAACTTTTAGGCATCTGAGTCAATCTTCTTTTTTCTCTTAGAACTGATAAAGTTCTGTAGTATTTATTCTTGAAAAACTACAGGCCTTTCTAACTGCTGGTACAAAAAATATTCTCAAGGATAAATACAAAAACAAAACAACAACAAAAAAATTTCCCTTCTTCTAAGGCTACAGAGAAAAACAAATATTTGGCAGGCATTACAAAACACAAGTATCACCAGCTCAGTGGGTCCTAAAGGACCTACATGAGTTAAAACTCATGTAGGCTAAGAGAGAGTTAAAGAAATTATTTATTGCATTGATACACATAGCAAGATGTTGCCTCTAAGGCAGAATAACAGGGAAAGCTAGTTGACACTTAGGCACATGTAGCAAGGAAATCTGAGGGTGAGTTGTTAGGGAACAGAGGTGAATGGTGGTAATGCAAGGTTAGGAGAATAATTTTATAAAATGGGCCCACTGTGCTGACCCCATATGCTTCCTTTTCCAAAAAATAGTTTGCCTGCAGGGGAGCCTGCCTAGCCTAGGTAAGCAGCATGTGTCCCATTCCTCAACAAGTAACCTATTGTCCGCACAGGAATTGTCAGCCCCAAATAATGTTGATAGGAGGAACCCAAATCACCCTGAAGGGAGAGACTTTTGTGACCAGATCCCAAAATTCAGGAAGATAAGGTTAGTTCCTCCTAAGAAGAAAATCTGTGAAGAAGCATGGTTAAGAATTCAATTGGAACCAGTCAGCAGGTGCCAAGGCAACCTAAAGTTAGGATTGCAATGAGGACTTAATCTTAACACCTTGCTGGAAGTCAAAAGCTAAGAGGTGGACCTGGAATGGACTCTCTGGTAACTTCTCTGGAATACACAATACATAAGAGGTGTAGGAGAAGCATGTTGTCTCTCTCTTTTCTGAGAGGACCTGCTCTCTCCCTTAAGAGTTTCCCTTTTTGTGTCCCCTAAATAAACTTTTTCCTGTTACACTGAGCGGCGTGTCTGAGATCTTTCAGATATGTCTGAAATTTTTCTGACTGGATCACAAGAATCGAGTTGGACAGGATCTTTGTACTGCTTCAATTTTCCCAATGATGCCAGTGATGTGGATGTCGGGTTCGTGTCCTCTCAGAGTCCAAGAATGAAACCGAGGGACACCGAGGAAAGCATAGTAGACTAATTTTATTATAGCAAGTAAAGTACAGGGAAAACAGCAGGCTTCCCCCAGAGTGGGGGAAGGGGACAGAGCAGATGAGGCTTTGCCTGTTTTATATGACCTCTCCTCAATTGGTCACTGCTTGCCTGCTCCAGTACCTAGGATACAGGTGTGTGGGGGGGTGGGGGGGATTCTGGTCCAGTCTTTGATCCATCCCTTAGGTGCCAACAGAAAAAATGTGGTTCCTTCCTTAGCAGCAGGGAATGTCCGAATCTGGGCCTACCTTGTCAGACCCTTATTAGCATTGGGGTATGTCTTTGCCCTCTCAGGAAAGATGACCATCAGTTAATTTTCTCCTTATCAACCCACATTGTTCTGCCTACACTGAACTGCCTAACTTTTTCTGCCTCACCAGAAGGCCCCGGCTCCATAACAGAGTGGCATGTATATATATATTTTTTTTTTCCTTCCTGCTAGAAATCAACATATTTATAAACTATGATACAATCTCTCATTGCACCTACTCAAATTTACAGAGTTAAAATTATATCTAAAGTTGTTCAATCTGTCCCCACCCCCACTATGCATATCTCTCCTCCTATAAATGCATTTAAATTTGAGTCTCTACCACTTTCAGACAAGCAGTTGTGGTCGGATCAGCATGTACTGATTTGAAGCCCTCTTGCTTGTTTTCAACAATGAATGTGGTTGGGAAGGTGCTCCTGCTATTTATCTTAAGCATGCAGTCCTTTCATTTTAACAATTACCAACTGATGCCAGCTTGGTGGATGTGGGGTTCCTGTCCTCTCTGAGTCAAAAAATGAAAGTGAGGGGCACTGTGGCAAGCATAGTAGACAGATTTAATTTTAAGAAAAGCATAGGGAAAAGATCAGACTCCCCCAGAGTAGGAAAAGGGGCAGAGCTGAAGGGGCAGCTAGGTTTGTTATAGGAAGTTCACCCTTCCAGTGGCCATCCTCTCCCTTCCCCCAAACCTAGGACTTAGGGTTGAGAAATTCTGCTTGGGTCCACCTTTGTGTTTCTGCCTCAGGCATCAATAGAAATATGGCAGCTTGCTTAGAAGAAGGGACAGTTTGCATTAGAAACCACCTTACCAGACCCTTCTCATTACCATTGGGGGATGTCAAATTGATCTTAAAGGGAAAAAAGCCAGTTTTTCCTTGACTGACTTGAGTATTCTAACTACTCTGACTGCCTAACATTTTCCTCATCTCACAACTTAAACTAAATCCTATACTCCTAACTCACAAGTATTAATACTAACCAAAAAGATGTATAATAACTAGAACTTTAAAGACCTTTGCTATGTCCTATGAAAATAACTCTTAAACTTTGAAAAATCTATAATCTAACAAGATATCCTCATTTGTCCAGCAGAGAATTGGTGGCAATCATTTCTTCTCTCAGATAAAGAAGATTAAATGAAATGATGATGAGTTTCTCACTTAAACATAAGAATTGAGAATATTACTTTTCTGAGGTACTTGGATTTCCAGGGAGAAATATTAGATGAATATGATCACTCTTACTGCTGTATACATTTTTACAAAGGGATAACTTATATTAAAAATCATGTTCTTGAAGATGTTGTAGAATGATGAAGCAAAAAGCACTACATAGGCTAAAATCTCAGAGAAAGAAAACCACCCATCTGCCATTTTCTTCCCTGAAGATATTTGCCAAGATTAGCATAAGCAAAGAATTAGGTTTTACATCAGCACAAGGAATCTTCCAGGAGAAAGAGAAATCAGCTACACTTCGGAGGATGTTATTTTTGCAACTTTATTTTTGTAAAATTGCTGAAATGGTCAAAAGTATACAAAAAGAAATAGAGAATATGAAGGCCATAAACTACCTTACGGCCATAACTCTAGGCCAGAGGGGTTCATTAGTGAATTCCACCATTGGCACAAAATAATAATAATGGAAGTAAATTTATACTCTTTCAGAGAAAGAAAATAACACTTCCTAATGTATTTTATGAAGCCAGCATAATGCTAATACCAAAACTTAAAAATAGCATTACAAGAAAGAAGAATTACAGGCTACCATCCTTCCTGAACATCAAGGCAAAACTCCTCAGCAAAATGTTAAATAGAATCCAAAATATATAAAAAAAAATACATTATGACCTAGAATACATTATGACCTGGTGGTTTATTTCACTAATACAATGCGAGTATAATATTAAAAAATCTATAAATATGATTCACTGTATTAACTGAATGAATGACAAACTCATGACCTTTTAAACAGACACAAAAGGATTTCATAAAAATTCAAGAGCTATTCATAACAAAAATATTTTAGTAAATTAATTATAAAAATTAATCTGATAGGATATTTACAAAAAGTTTTCAGCTAAAAGAATACTTAGGAACTGGGCATGGTGGCATACACCAACTCAGGAGGCAGAGACAGGAGGGTACCAAGTTTGAGGCCAGCCTCAGCAATTCAGTGAAACCCAGCAACTTAGTGAGTCTCTGTCTCAAAATGAAAAAATGAAAAGGGCTGGGGATATAGCTCAGTGATATTGCACCCCTGGGTTCCGTTCCAGCACCAAAATAAATACATACATACTTATATACATACTAAATGGTGATATAGTCAACACTTATCCCTTGAGTTCAGGAATAAGGAAAACTATCACTGATTGCATTAAACTTTGTACTGATAGCACCAGTGTAATTTTTAAAAAAGACAGAAAAGCTAGAAAGAAAATAAATATCTTTAATTCCAAGTGATATGGTAAACACCTAAAAACATCCAAAGTAAACAGCAATCAATGAGAGTGAAAGAGTGTACTAGGGTTCCCCAGAGGAACAGAACTAATAGAATACATACAATGATTAGTGAAGATTTATTAAATTGGCTTATACTATCACAGGCTGGACAGTTCCACAATGGCCATCTGAAAGTCAGGGACAGTGGTAGCTTCTCAGCCAAAGAAGCTGGAAGTCTCAGAACAAGTAAGACCAATAATGTGGCCCCAGACCAAGACTGAAGGCCTGGAAGTCCCCAGAAGAGGTCCTGCATTAAGTCTATATTCTGAATAAAGAATCTGGAGTTTGGTGTCCACAAGTGACAAAGAATGGAAGGAAGGAAGGAAGGAAGGAAGGAAGGAAGGAAGGAAGGAAGGAAGGGGGGAAAAAAAGGGAAAGAAAGGGAAAAGAAAAGAAAAATCCTGCTCAAGAAGAGTGCAGTATGCCTCCACAACCCACAAAAACTTCCTCTTCTACTTTTTCATTCCATCAGGAACTCCAGCTTAGAAGGTTTCCCTCAGTTATGGTTCAGATATTAGGTGTCCCCCAAAAGCTCATGTGTGAGACATGAAAGAAGGCTTGGAGGTGAAAAGATTGGTTTATGAGAGCCTTAACCTAATCAGTGAGTTAATACCCTGACAGGGATTAACTGGGTAGCAAACAGGTAGGGTGTAACAGGAGTTGGGTCAGTTGGGACTTGCCTTAGGGTACATATTTGGTGAGTTAAGCTGAGTCTCTGCTTCCTAGTAGGATGTCTTGAGCCACTTTCCTCTACCATACTCTTTTGTCATGATGTTCAGCCTTACCTTGATCACTGAGAAATGGAGCTGGCTATCTATGGACTAAGACTCTGAGCCTCAAACAAACATTTCCTCCTAAAATTGTTCGTGTCAGGTCTTTTAGTCATAGCAGCGAAAAATTGGACTAAAACACCACCCATGTGCTTGGTGAGCTTTCCCCACTCAGTTCACCACTCACATGCAGCTCTTCTCTGGAAACACCCTCACTGACTCACCCAGAAGTGTGCTTTACCAATTTTCTAGGCATCCCTTAATCTAGTCAAATTGACAGCCAAAAATAACCATTAACCTCTGATATAAATCGATAACTAAAATAAATCATTATTTCTATTTAGTAGTAACAATTTTTTATAGTTTCTTCTTAAGGGAGAGAGGATCAGTGAGAGAGAGAAAGAGAAAATCAATTTATTTTTAGTTTTTCATGTGGCTTTCATTGTTTCTACACTTCGTTATGTCATTGGTGCTGGGGTACAAACTCATGTTCTTACATATGCCAGGCAAGCAATGTAACCACTGAGCCACCACTCCAGCCCTCATAAATAAAATTTTGAAAGTCATTTATAATTGCATTAAAAGTGTCTAATGAATAAATCTGGATAAATGAAGAAATAAATTTAGCAAAAGTATTCTAAAATTGTATGTAGTAAACTCCAAACAATACAGACAAAAACTTTTAAAAAGCTAAATAAATAAAGAGCTATGTCATGTTGATAAACAGGAAAACTGGATAAAGATAAACTTTCTCCAAATTCAGCGACAGATTTAAAATAATCTCTAGTCTAATCAAAATTGTGGCAGGGTTTTTTCCTAAGGAAATTTGAGAAGTTGATTTGTAAACTTACATGAAATATGTTAAGGAAACTTGCCAAGACATTATTGAATAATAAGGACAATGTTAGAGAACTTAAACTACCAAATTTCAAGAATTATGGTAAATTACTGTAAAGCTAATTAGGACAATGTGAAACTGGCATTTAGACAAATAGACCAATGTGAATTATTGTATATATGCTGCTGACATTTAACAAAAATAACTGTCTTTTTAAAAATGTTGGTGACATTGTATATCCATCTTAAAATCATGATTGTTGATCTATACTTCATGCTATACATGAAAACAAATTCTAGATTATTAATGGACTTAAATGCAAAAGTGTAAGCAATAGAGGTTGAAAATTAAAGTAGAATATTTTCAGTATCTTGGAAAAGGCAGATTTATCACACAATACACAAATGACTCTAACCATCATCATGTTTTAAAAAGAATTCATTAAAATCAAGAATTTCTGTTTATCAAAAGGTCCCTATTAAGGGGTAAAAAGATAAAATAAAAAGTCTATAAGTTACAAAGGGTTTGTAATGGAATATATAAAAGGAAAACATCAAATATATCAAAAGGTACTTATAAATAAGGACATCCAAATAATCAATAAAAATGTTAAAAGGTGATCATTATCATTATTCATCTGTGAAGTGGAAACTAAACTTTTTTAAAAAACCACAAAACACACAAATATTTTTTTAAAAAAATTCAACAATGCTTTAGACAAAATTTAAAGTAACTACAGTTCTTAAAAGTTACCACTTATTTTGTAATTGAGTACAATTTGTACAAGTACACTTTGGAAAAGTCTTGGCAGTACCCACTGAAGTCAATCATTTGCCTAATGCATGACCCAGCCAACTCACTTTTAAATATATACATAACAGAAGTGAATGCATATATCCATCAAAGACATATACAAAGAAGACACACAGCAACATTATTCATAAGGTTCAAAAACCGAAAGCAACTCAAATGTCCATTGACAGAGGAATGAAAAAAGGAAACCAACATCCCCATATAATGGTAAAGTATACAAGCTGGAAAAGTAATGAATTATTGATAGACTTCATCTTGAGCAACAGAAGCAAAATCCAGAAGTACACATGCTATTCTGAAGAGGGAGAGGCAAATTGATTAAAAAGGTGCCAAATAAAAACTTCTTGAGTGCTGGAAATATTTGTATCTTTACCTTAGAGTAAACATGGATATATGAATATGCTTATAGATACATAAATTCAAAGAGTTGTGTATTTAAATTCTGTAGTACAGGTATTCTATATCTCCATTTTAAAAAAACTAAAGAAATTTAGAGTCACAATACACATGATAGGCTAATCATAAAGCTATGATTGTGAAGAAAAACACTCCTTAGGTTCTGTTTGTAAAAATATGAGCTCCTTTTCCTGGTTTTTCTTCCCTTACTGGATTCTACCTAATCACTATTCATACCTTTACACTAAATCTCTGCACTTTCTTGGACACAATCTTTGTTCTCATCTCCTAAAACAACAGTCATGAAGGCTGGGTATTTACTGAGGCAGTATATGAAACCAAACAGCAGGCAATGAGAAATTCAATTTCATCTCTCTTTCATCTTAAAGTAGGATCAATCCTGTTTTCCCCAACCCTCCTATCTAGACTATCCATGGGACCCACTTTTATTTAATTCAATTTTTTAATTTTCTCCAATCCTCTTTATTCATCCATCTTCTCTGTCAGGAAGTGATGATTCCCTTTGGTTTGATCAGACAAAAATGTGAAGTTAGCTTATCTTTTTCCTTTACATTTCAAATCTTTTTAACAATCCAATCTTGCTAACTTATCTCGAAACTAACCAGATTCTGGCAGCACACCATGCCCACCACTATGCTTAGTCTAAGTTTTCACTCACTTTCACCTGTGTTGTCGCACTAGCTGCCTGACAAGCACACCCTAGTTTTAGGTTTCTGTTTTTGTCCTTGAAACGTTTCTAGCAACACACGATCCTGACTGATCTTTCTAAACATAAATCAAATGATAACTTCCCTTTGCCCACAACCTTCCAAGTACTTTCCATCTCTAAGAGTACAAACCAAAGGCTTTCAAGACCACGCATGCTCTGTGTGCTCCCCAGATCCCTTCTGAGCTGGTCTATAGATTTCCCTCAGAGCTCTTCCCGAGTTACTCTGCAGCCCACACTTTCCCTTCAGGGATCCACTTGGCTTCCCCTATTGTTCCAAGCCTCTGTCCAAAGTTCACCTTATTAAAGATACTTTCCTTTTTCACACTATGTAAAAGTGTGAAAATCGTCTCTTTTCCCCTAAATGTTTTCATTCCTCCTGAACTTGATTTTTCTCTATAACAGCACTTAACACTCTGATGAATTGCATATTTATGAGTGTTGTTTATTTCCTGTCTTCCCACTGGAAAGAAGATTCCTCGAAGTCATGGATTTTAACATTTTTGTTTATTGCAAAATTCAACTGGCATGTTGTGCTCAATACATATATTTGTTGACTAAATTGATTAAATGAATGTACTAAAAATCCCACTAAGGAAGCCCTTAAAATAATCTTTTTATCCCTAAAAGAAATTCTGAAATGAATTAATTCAAACATAGAATATGATAGTGATTGAAGTTCCCATTCCAAAAGGCACATTGGCCAACTTATTCCAAAATCCATGTAACCTTACAAAACCATTTTACCTGCCTGTGCCTCATGTTACTCAGGTACAGTGAAATCAATGCATTATAGCAACATTTAAAATAATCAATGAAATAGGCTTTCCATAGAGCTCTGCATGTGGTGCATGCTAGATAAATGTTCCTTATTAACATTTTTAATAATAGCAGAAGCTATGTGAACATGCAAAATGCTTTTAGATGCATTTTTTTTAAGAGAGAGGGACAATGTGTATGTGTGTGAGAGAATCAACTTTATTTAGTTTTTCAGACACTTTGTTGTATATGTGGTGCTGAGGTTTGAACTCACATACTCCAGCATGCCCGGCAAGTACCATTACCGCTGAGACACCACTCCAGCCCCCAGATGCAGAATTTTGAAAAGAAGATTTGGTTTGTGCCAATAATAGGTTATTGGCAGAAGACACAAACAAGACATGAATTTTACCTTTAACATGCTTGAAGTTGACCTGGGGAAAGTTCAAAGACAGTGTAAGACTGAAAATGCGTGAGGCCCTGGGTTTGAAGTCAAGTTTTACAAACAAGTTTTTTCCTTTAATTTGTTTTTAGGAGTTGCAGAGGTGGCTCAGCAGTGCAATGCTTGCCTGGAAAACATGAGGTCCCAGGTTTGATCCCCAGTACCAAATGAACAACTAAGCAGAGGAAAAACAAACCAGATGAAAAAAATAAATTTAACTCTCTCTTTCTTACTTTCTCTCTCTGAAAAAAAAAAAAATGTTTTTGAAATACTTTGGGTTTGAACCCAGGGCCTCACACAAGCCAGGAAAACACTTTATTACTGAGTTGTATCTCTAGTCTTACAAGTGAAATTTAAAATATAAAGAGAACAACATAACTTTTGCCAGAATAATCAGGTTCTTGTTCAGTTTGGACTACTTCCTTCTACTTGTAGGCACATATGATCCCATTGTCTATATTCTTAGGAATAGAAAATAATCTATTTATCAAAATAAATAAAATCATAATGAAAAATTATCAGAATCTCAAACATGATCACAAGGCAAATCCCTGGTTTGTGCTATCATTTAAACATTAAAATCCCTCTACAGGAATATTATACAGTGAACCCTATTTTTTTTTTTTTTTACTATCTCTGTTGTAATCCAAACATGAAAATAAGATTCTAAAGCAATTAACATGAATTAATTCCAGTAAACTCACTGAAACAGATCAGGCTTGATCTCTGTAAAACAGACCCCTATAGGACTAGAGCCCTGGCCTGTTGGAAGAACTATGTTATTGGGAAGTGTTCTTTCTTCTCTGGTCTCCATAAATACTCAAGAAAGTGCCAGAGGTATTAGGAGTCACTTGTCTGGTGAATTGCAATCATATAACCTGTCTCTACAGTATTGCAGGAAAGGGTCAAGAGGGTTTCAGATCTTCTTCTATTACAAACATTAACTTTGAGCATCTCAAGGATACAGAAGGGGATTGATCAGCTATGGAAGTTATTCAGAGAGATGAAAGTAAAACAGGTTTGTCCCTCACATTTGGGATACAGTAGAGTTTTCTCTTTTGTATTGCCATCTTCATCAAGTTATGTTCTTTTGCTCTTTGTTTACAGTAAAGAATTTTCTGTCCTTTATCTGCGTCTGAGAAATTATCCCAACACCTCTCTAACTCACTTACTTGAGTGTCAAAGTGAAAATGTGCACAAATACTCCAAATTCTAATAGACACAGATTGAGAAGAGTATTTTGCAACCCAGCTGAAGGAGTCAGAGTTGATTTTGGAGACCAGATATCCTTAGAAACAGACAGATACCAGAAATCCTTGATGCCAGGCATGGGAGGAATTAATTCAAAATAGCACATACACTTCCCCTTGTTTCCAAGGGATTTAGAACCTTAAATTAAGAGAAAACAGAACAGCAGAGTATGGTAGCTTCTGCCTACAGTCCTATTTACTGGGAAGACTAAAGCAGAGACTTAAGTCTAGGGATTTGTGATCAACCAGGATATCACAGCAAGACCCTCTGTCTAAAAAAAAGAGAGAAGGGGCTGGAGTGGTGGCTTGGCGTTTACAACATTTGCCTGGCATGTGCGAGTACACAGGTTCAAACCCCAGAACCACATACACAACGAAGTGTCCCCAGAATGAAAGTCACATGAAAAACTAAATAAAGATTGCTTCTCTCTTTCTCTCTGTCCCCTCTTTCTTTAAAAAAAAAAAAAAAAAGAAAGAAAGAAAGAGAGAGAGAGAGAATATAAAAACGAAAGAGAAAAATCTTTCATTTGTACTTTTTCTTGCTTCCTAGTCAAAGTTTAAGTACCACCTGTTTGGTCCATCCAGTGATGCTAAAATTTAAATTAATGTGAACATAAATCTGAGAATCTAACAGGAAAAAAGCCAAAACCAAAAACATTGTTTTAAACTTCTGTTTAAAAGGTGGATGAATGTGTACATTTGTAGAATATTTTTTGGATGCTTCTATTATGTGGACCACTGATTTTTTTTTTTTAAGAGAAAGGGACAGAGAGAGACAGAAAAAAAGAGAGAATCAATTTTATTTAATTTTTCACATGGCCTTTGTTGCTCGGAGACTTTGTTGTGTACATGGTGCTGAGGTTCAAACTTGTGTACTCGCATATGCCAGGCCAGCACTGTAACCGCCGAACCACTGCTCCAGCCCCAAGAAAATCAATTTTATTTAGTTTTTCATGTTGCCTTTATTGCTCCGACACTTCGATGTGTACATGGTGCTAGGGCTCGAATCCAGGTCCTTGTGCATGCCAAGCAAATGCTATGGTAACCACTTAGCCATCGCTCCAGCCTCTGGGTCACTGATTTTGAAAACTGAAAGTTTCATCATTCCAGAATAATCCATGGCTTCCAGTAAAATCAAATTGAAATGGTCTTTGGCCCACTCCCTCATCCATAACAGGCCACTGTGACTTGGGCATTTAATTTATGTGGTGATCTTCCCATGAAAGGAAACTGTATTAAAGAAATAAGTGGAATATTTTGGGAAGACCAGAAGGAGGGCTGTAACCTCACTAAAGTCTGTAAGTCTTGAGTAAGAATAATATTTTTGTTTTGCTCCTACATTGTCTTTTTGTTTTAATTTTTGACAGAAAAACAGACTGCCTTCCTATATTACCACCAACATGTCACTGACAGAATCTGGTTAAATTTTTGATAAAAGTTCTCCCATGTGTAATATCAGATCTTTTAAAATAAGTTTAATGAGAGTGAAAAGTTGATTCACTTTTAGGAAACTAAAGATATTCATTACTTAAAGACAGGTTGCCCTTTGCATAGTAGATATGTACAAAAAGAAATAAGTGAGAAACACCTAAATTTCCTAATCCAATGAGGTATGCAAAGATTTTACTGTCAGCTGTTGAACAAATATAGTAAAATACCCCACTGAGATATTTAAATAAAAGTTAGATGAACAGACCACTAAAGGAGAAAGGACGTATTTTTATAAAATCATTTGTCCCTTATTCAATTCCTATTTGATATTGATTAAGACATACCATTGACCATTAATTTCCATGATGCAATATGCCTGGGGTTCCCTTATATACAAAAAAGGGGATGGGTATGATTTAAATAAAATTTTTTAAAAAAATATAATGCTGTAGTCACAATGTACAGAAACCAATATATGAAAGTGTATTTTTGTCTATGGATGTACATTTCCAGAATAAAGTAGCAGGTCTCTTTCTCTTTCTCTCTCTCTCTTTTTTTTTTTTTTTTTTTTTTTTTTTTTTTTTTTTTTTTTTTTTTTTTTTTTTTTTTTTTTTTTTTTGTAGATGGCTTCTGCCTGCTGCTGAAGTGTATCAGTTGATTCATCTTTCTCAGTTTCCAACTGTGCCTATGCTGCAGTTACAAAGACTGACTTCCCATCAAATTGGAATCTGATCTGCTTCATGGGCAAACACTGTCATTCACAACAGGCTGTCTAAGTGGTGTATCCTGCCTAATCTTAAATTACACCATAGAATCATGTAGCCCTGCTACCTTTTAATTGGTAGGATTATTATCCTCAGTCTTGACCCTTTCCTCAGGGAGTCTTTCAAGTTGATTCTTCATAGCAGAGACTCTGGGTATTCACTAAGGAACACTAAGCAGTACAAAGATGGTTGAGAGTCATCCAGGGTGGATACAGGTGCAGTCCCTCCCTAACTAACACCCTAGTTAATATTCTAACACCCTATTAATATTCTAAGTAATTGACAAATAATATTATAATACCCTAGTTAATATTCTAAACAACTAACAAATAATCCCCAAAGGATATAACAAAATATAGGACAGGGACTTCTCCAGACCCAGAGGCCATTTTGAAAACTGTGTTATGGTTACAGAATCAGGACATGCAGGCATAGTGGGAAAAAATACAGATTTGCTTGCGAATTCAACATTTTCAACTTTAAACTCTGTGACCTTGAAAAAGTTGGGGTAATCTCCCTAAGGCTCAAATTTATCACCGTAGGATGGTGATAAATATTTATCTTACAGGATTATTGGAAGAACTAGAAATGCATGTGACAATATGACTTTCTCACAATAGGAAAAAAATAGGTAGATACTATTACTATCATGTACCTTGCTCCATTCATATATTGTAGGATAACAACCTCCCCACCTCAAAACTTTGTATTCAAAATAACTTATTGTTTCCCATGATTTTTGTGGATCAGGAATTTGGAAGTGGCTTGGGTAAGTGATTTTGGCATCATGTCTCCCATGAAGTTTCAATCTGATAATGAATGGGGTCAATTCAAAGCCTTTCTCAATCACATGGTTAATATCCAATGTTTGAAGATTTGAACAACAAGCATTCCTTTTGTAGCCATGAAAGAGTACTGCTTAGATCTTATGCAAGTGAAAAGGCTACAGTTCATTTCCAGAAGATCAACCCTTTAAAAACACTCTGCCAAGGTTGTACTGCCCTGGGGTTGCTTCCTGTCAATCACTAAGCATTGCAGAGATATCAGTGTCAGCCCATTCCTGCCCATGTAAAATTCTTCCATTAGGAAAAGTCTCCCAATGAGGACACATTTCTCAAACTTAACCCTCAGCTCAGCCAAAAATTTCTGAAAACAGGGAGTCTGAAACACTCCCTAACTTCCGTCTCCTTTTGCAAGTGCCAGATCAGCATCTCAGTGTTAAATCTGTCCTCCTCTGTTCTTGATGCCCCTCCACCTTTACAAACATTTCCCCTGTTAAATATCTTACATATCTAAACCCATCTGACCTCTGCTGCACAGAAGACCACAGCTAGTACTATGGAAAGCAAGGGTGATGAGGTATGGGATGGATTCTATTACTGTCCCTCTGGCAAGGACAACCCCCCCACACACACACACACAACAACAACAGTACATATGACACTAGACACTATTTAATTTTTTGATAGCTCACCAAAAGTAACTTTGGAAAGCATGCAGGTGGAGGATAATTCCCTTACCAGAGTAATGAATGCAGCTTTAGAAAGACAGAGTAAGCCAGGGATGGTGGTACACACCTATAATTCCAGTGACAAGAGGCAGAAGGATTCCAAGTTTGAGGCCAGTTTCCGCAACTTCACAAGACCCTGTCTCAAAATAAAAAATAAAAAGGACTGAAGGTGTAGCTCAATGATAAAGCACTCCTGGGTTTAATCCCCAGGAAGACTAGATACAGGGTGTGAAGTGCCTGTAAAGAATTGTTTGATCATGGATAAATTGTATTGAAAACGTTCAGAGAGAAGGAGAATCTGAGAGCATTTAAACAGTTAAAAAAGATTACATGTGAGAACCTGAGAATCTCCTGTGGAAATATGGTTTGGAAATTTATAAATGAATGACAGAAATATCAAAACAGCATGTGTAATTTGATTCATCAGTGCAGTGATCTTTAGAAATTATAATCTGCCACTGTCACCGCACTGACCACAACAATTCTCATCCCTTCCACAAACAATAAACATTTGTCCCCTCTCCCAAATCTCCACATCCCATTCAATCTGAAATCATCCAAAGGCCTGGGATTTTGTGATTTAAATCAAATCTAGTGTGAATGAGGCTTCTTAGGTGCAGTTCTTTACGTATAACTCTTTGAGTACTGTTGGTCTCAATGTAGAGACCCAAGAACTCACTACAAAAAATTGTCTGAAAATGTAACCATAGTAATTATACCCTTTCATGAAGAGGAAAACTGAAGTGAAGTTCTACAGCAATTACAAATTGTTAAGGCTAGAATTTGATTTTATCTTATTTATGGCAATCTGTTGTATTTCATAGATGCCAGCAGAAGACATGAAACTCCTGGGGCAGAAACAAAATATTTTAACACTCATGGCACAGAAGCAACATAAGTATCAGTGTAATTGTGTGAGTCCTACTTTTCTCTAAGTACCATGCAGTATGTGACATATGGATGTTACACACAGTGGGTTTGCACTGCAGCTGAGAAACACTAAGCTTGTGGAGTGCCTCACTTTCATAGAAAGAAGTAAACAAGCCTATTCTTCATCCCAAAGTTCCTCATTCTTTAAAATTGTTCATTGCGAAAACAACTCAGAGTAATGACCCAAATAAACAGTGGTCTGGCCTTGATACTCATGAAAGACCCTGCTTCCAGAAGTCTTTCAGTCCAGAGAGACCCTTCCCAAGGAACAGCGAGTCCACTTCTTCGGATGCAAACAGCAAGAGGCTTTATTCATACGCGGGTACCCGGGGCGTCACAGCCATTCGGAGGACTGGCGCGCCTCGGTAGGGGCTGGAGGTATTTTTATAGGGTCAGGGTAGCAAAAAGCGCGG